>BJCG01003883.1:32500-59342 GCA_005406145.1 Prunus yedoensis | reverse complement strand
CGGCATTTTTCTCGTACTTGTGTATTTTTTAAAAATTATTTTAAAATTTAGGGTTTAGGGTTTAGGGTTTAGGGTTTTTTGAAACGACGCCGGTTTTCTCCCGCTGTTTTTGGTCAACTACATTAACAAAGACTAATTGAATTCGGTTGACGACGTCAGTTATAAAATAGCGACGTCTTTAGTGTTTACAACGTCGGAAATTTATTATAACCGCCGTTGTAAGTAATTATTAGACGTCATTATAAGTGTGACCGTCGTGGTTGAAAAACGCGGTACTTAAAATTTTTGACCGCGACTAAAATTTTCAGAATTTCCCTTTAACCCTCAAATAGTTCATTCTCTCTCTTCAACATAAATTTGTCTGAAAGTTTTCGTTCTCCAAGCTCTCTCTCAATATCCATGTAAGTACAACTCTAGTCCCTTTAATCCTAATTCTCTCAGCTGTCTCAAGCTTTTGTTATATTCTCTCAGCTCTCTCTCAAAGCATTGGGTACGTAGATTCTCCAAGATCTCTCTCAAAGCATTTGGTACGTAGATTTCCAAGATCTCTCATTGGGTACGTAGATTCTCCAAGCTCTCTCTCAAAGCATTGGGTACGTAGATTCTCCAAGCTCTCTCTGAAGCAGTTGTTATATTCTCGCAGCTCTCTCTCAATATCCATGTAAGTACAACCCTAATCTCTTCTTAAATCCATAAATGTTTTCGTTGGTAGCTATATTAGGGTTTTGGTGTTTGCAATCTTGTAATAATTGCTCTCTGTTTGGGTTCTTTTATGTTTGTTTGGCCATGGGTTCTTGGAAAAGGAATGGGGATGGGAGATTTAAGCTGTTTTTTTTTTAACTACGACGACGGTTGAAGGATCAAACCGTCGTCCAAATGTTTATTATACGTCGGTTGTTCATTTACTCCCGTCGTCTGCGTTTTAAGCCGCAACTGGTAGCCTAAAGACGACTGTTTCTCCATTAAACGTCGTCTTTAGGCTACCAGAACACCGTTCAAATTTCTGGGTTTGGGTATCTTAATGACGACGGTGACTATAGATGCCGTCGTCGGAATGTATATTAAACGACGATTATTTTTAAAACCGTCGTCTTTTCCATGTTTTATATTTAATTTTCATTTTGTTCTCTGCTATTTGAATGAGGTAGTGTTTCATTGCTGGTCTTTCCACTTTAATATATATATATTTATATGAATTTGATAGAGTGTGAGATGGATAAGTCATTGCATGCGGATAGAAGATCGAAGGCATGAGTTAGGGGTGGAAGGATTTTTGAATTTTGCGTTAAAATCTTGGAAATACAACTGAGATTCGTTGTCCATGTGTTAAATGTGGGAATATTCGATTGTTTGGGGTTGGAATTATAAGGGAACACTTATACTTTAATGGAATTGACCAAAGCTATAAGATTTGGAGATGGCACGGAGAACCTTGGGAATGGACTACCAATGCTAGTAGAAATGTGGAAGAAGATGAGCAAAGTAGGTTTAGTTATGTTTCTGAAGAATTAGGGATGGATGATAATGATTTTGCCAATATTGGATCTGATCCTTATGAGTTTGCCAATGTGATTGGGGATGGCGATGAACCCTTGTACCCTGGTTGCAGTAAGTACACGAAGTTGTCGGCTTTGGTGAAGTTATATAATTTGAAAGCAAAACATGGGATGAGTGATGTTTGCTTTACAGAATTATTGATACTTCAAGGAGAATTTCTTCCAGAAGGAAATACACTACCTTCCTCTATGTACGAGGCAAAAAAGACTTTGTCTGCTTTAGGGATGAGTTATGAGAAAATCCACGCATGTTCCAATGACTGCATTTTGTATCGGAAGGAGTATGAGAATGCAACTAATTGTCCTACTTGTGGTATCTCAAGGTGGAAGGAAACCAAGGATGGGTTCTTGAAAGGGGTGTGGCAGCGAAGGTGGTGTGGTATTTTCCTCCAATTCCAAGGTTTAAAAGGATGTTTCAATCACATAAGACAGCTAAGAGTTTGACTTGGCATGCTGCAAGAAAATCAGTTGACGGTTATATGTCTCATCCAGCGGATTCCCCGTCTTGGAAACTTGTTGATGAAAAATGGCCCGACTTTGGTAATGAGCCAAGAAACTTGAGATTGGCTCTCTCATCTGATGGATTCAATCCCCACAGTTCTTTAAGTAGCAGATACAGTTGTTGGCCAGTTATGTTAGTTACATATAATCTCCCACCATGGCTATGCATGAAGCGGAAGTTCATGATGTTGACTATACTGATTTCCGGTCCTAAACAGCCCGGAAATGATATAGACGTCTACTTAGAGCCTTTGATTGATGATTTGAAATCTCTGTGGGATGGGATTAGAGGAGTGTATGATGCCCACATAGGAGAATACTTTACACTCAGAGCTGCATTACTGTGGACAATTAATGATTTTCCCGCTTATGGAAACTTATCTGGTTGTGTGTTAAAGGATATAAAGCTTGTCCAATATGCGGCGATGATACACCTAGTCACAGGTTGAAAAATGGCCACAAAATTTGTTACATTGGGCATAGAAAGTGGTTACCAATCAATCATCCATATAGGAGGCAACGTGCAGCTTTTAATGGGAAACCTGAATATGGCATGCCCCCTGAGCCATTAACAGGAGAAGAAGTGCTGCATATGGTTGAAGATATTAATTACATATGGGGCTCGAAAAATGGGGGAAGTGTTGGTGAGAATGATGGTGACAGAGTTTGTTGGAAGAAGAAATCAAAATTCTTTGATCTCGAGTATTGGAAATACCTCCCTGTGAGGCATGCCTTAGATGTTATGCACATTGAGAAGAATGTTTGCGATAGTATCATTGGTACATTGCTAGAGATCCCTGGAAAAAATAAAGATGGGATTGCTGCTCGGTTAGACTTATTGAACATGGGGGTAAAAATTGATTTGCAACCCGAGTATGGAGAAAGACGTACTCGCTTGCCTCCAGGGCCTTGGAATTTGTCAAGAGCAGAGAAGAGAGCGGTTTGCAATTCTTTTTATGGTATGAAGGTTCCTGAAGGTTATTCTTCAAATATAAAAAATCTTGTATCTTTAAAAGATTCAAGACTTCTTGGCCTTAAATCTCATGATTGTCATACCTTGATGCAACAATTGCTCCCTGTGGCAATTCGTTCTGTTTTGGAGAAGCCTGCAAGGTATGCAATAACTCGATTGTGCTTCTTCTTCAATGCTTATGTGCAAAGACGGTAGATGTTTCCAAGCTAGATAAGTTGGAAGAAGATGTAGTAGTTACTTTATGTTTGCTTGAGAAGTACTTTCCCCCTTCATTCTTTGATATCATGGTTCATCTAGTAGTACATCTTGTCAGAGAAGTTCGTCTATGTGGGCCAGTATATTTTAGATGGATGTATCCGTTTGAAAGATATATGAAAGTGCTAAAGGGGTATGTTCAGAATCGTACTCGTCCCGAAGGTTGCATTGCTGAGCGGTATATAGCTGAAGAAGCTGTAGAGTTTTGTACCGAGCATTTATCTGATGTTAGTACAGTTGGAGTGCCTTCAAGCCAGAATATGGGAGTTTCAAAGCCATTATCAGGTTGCACAGTGGCTTAGTTGATATGGACTTGTTGAACCAGGCACATCTATATGTCTTGGAGAATACGGAGGAAGTCCTACCTTATATCGAGTACGTATGAGTTTAATTTTTCATATATATGTAGCCATGTTAAATATTATTACTCCTTATATTTATCTTATATATAAGGGACCGTAATGCGTGTTTTTTTCGTGTCAATTGTAGGGAACATATGATCCACATCAAGACCACTTATCCGAAATTTAAACAAGATAAGCACAATAGCACTTTCATTCAATGGCTACGTGTTAAGGTATATATGTTATTGAATGACATATTCAATTATTATTTTAATTTTCTTTCTTTCTATATATATGTTAGATTGAATTAATATATATGTTTAATTTGTAGGTTCAAAGTGAATTTAATGGGGAAGATTATAATGGCATATCAGAAAATTTGAGATGGTTAGCAGCTGGTCCAAGCATGGTAGTGCCATCATATAGGAGCTATCTTATTAATGGTGTCAAATTTAGCACCAAGGCACAAGATGATGTGCGAACTGTCCAAAATAGTGGAGTTTATTTACTTGCACATACTATGCAAGTTGCTAGTGCCAAGGATAAAAACCCTATTGTCTCCAATATGGGTTTTTATGGGGTTATTCAAGAAATTTGGGATCTTGACTACCAAAAGTTTAGAATCCCAGTCTTGAGGTGTGATTGGATAGATAACACTTCGGGCCTTGTAGTCGACGAACTTGGATTTACCCTTGTAGATCTGAGTAAAATTGGACATAGGAATGACCAATTTGTTATGGCTTCTCAAGTCAAACAAGTATTTTATGTTGACGACCCAATGCATCGTGGTTGGTCGGTAGTGTTATCAATGCCTAATAGAGAATATAATGATGTTATTGGTGATGATGTGCTAGGTGATATTAGAATTGAGTGTGAGCCATTTTCTAGAGGGATACCAAATGTTGACACATTTGATGACCTAGTGGGTGAGTTTGGGAGTGAGAACATTAGAGATGGGTGTGAAGATATATGGATTGATTGATTGTTGTAATGTATGACATTAGTTATGCAGTTAATTGTATGACATTAATTCATAGCTCTGTATATCATTTTAATTCCGATCACATTTTCATTCTGCAAGCTTTGGGCACAACGAATCAAAAATTAAAAAATAATCGGTTAAAGCTGAAATACGACGTCGTCAAGTTACAAATATCGCAAAACGAGACGTCTTAAAAACAACCAACGTCGGGTTTTCACAACCGACGTGGAATGACAACGCAAAAATGCAATAAATACCGCCATTTTAAAAAGAAAACACGTCGGTTAATTATAATTCATTTCAACCGTCGTCTTTACAGTCGTCTATTATAGTCGAAAGGTCTCTTTTATGCTTTATGTACCAAATCGACGTCGGTTTTAGTTTTTTTGTGACGTGTACTATATTAACCACGTCGTTTTTTTTGTGTTCAAGCCGTCAAAATCATTTTCAACGTCTGTGGTGATCTAAAGGGTCGTGGTTATTGTTGTTTTTACGTCTGTTCAATAAATATATGCCATGTTATATGTTTAAGACGTCAGTTTTTTCATTTAGTGAACGTAGTATTTATTAACCACGGCGGTTTCTAAGTTTGACACGTCGGTTTTTTAATTTAGAGACGTTGATAAAACTATTTACGTCGGTTTTATAGTTGTTTTTGACATTTAAAATTATTTAAACGTCTGTGTTTTAATAAACCGTCGTCTATTATAGTCGAAAGGTCTCTTTTTTATGCGTTTATGTACCAAATCGACGTCGGTTTTAGTTCTTTGTGACGTGTACTATATTAACCACGTCGTTTTTGTGTTCAAGCCGTCAAAATCATTTTCAACGTCTGTGGTGATTAAAGGGTCGTGGTTATTGTTGTTTTTACGTCTGTTCAAGTAAATATATGCCATGTTATATGTTTAAGACGTCAGTTTTTTCATTTAGTGAACGTAGTATTTATTAACCACGGCGGTTTCTAAGTTTGACACGTCGGTTTTATTTAATTTAGAGACGTTGATAAAACTATTTACGTCGGTTTTATAGTTGTTTTTGACATTTAAAAATTTAAACGTCTGTGTTTTAATACAACCGTCGTCTATTATAGTCGAAAGGTCTCTTTTTATGCGTTTATGTACCAAATCGACGTCGGTTTTTAGTTCTTTTGTGACGTGTACTATATTAACCACGTCGTTTTTTTGTGTTCAAGCCGTCAAAATCATTTTCAACGTCTGTGGTGATAAAGGGTCGTGGTTATTGTTGTTTTTACGTCTGTTCAAGTAAATATATGCCATGTTATATGTTTAAGACGTCAGTTTTTCATTTAGTGAACGTAGTATTTATTAACCAAGACGGTTTCTAAGTTTTACACGTCGGTTTTGGTGTATTTAGAGACGTTGATAAGCATATTTACGTCGGTTTGTAGTTGTTTTTGACATTTAACATTATTTCAACGTCTGTGTTTTACTAAAACCGTCGTCTATTATAGTCGAAAGGTCTCTTTTTAGCTTTTATGTATGAAATCTACGTCGGTTTTAGTATTTTACTGACGTGTACTATATTAACTACGTCGGTTATTTGCCGTCGTTATTCATGTATGAAAAGACGGCGGTCGATTTCTCGTCGGTTGTAAACCATGATACACGACGGTGGATTACCGTCGTCTATTTCTTTTTTGTAGTAGTATGGACTATGAATAGGAAGAGTATGTATGGACATTCGACAACAGGGATTAGATACATACTTGGTTGTTTTAAAATGTTCTTCTATGCTTAATGGATTCCTAATGCTTAGTTTAGGTTAGACACAGATGATCAAATTAGGGAATTAGGAATACAAGGTTAGGACCAGACACCATGGCTTAATCATACTTTAGCTAGAATCAATCCGTTAATCTAATTGAACTTGGGAAACTTATTTACTTGAGTTATTTTCTTTTCTTTCTTCTTGTTTTATTTATTTTCTTTCTTGTTTTTCTGTTTGTGTAGGAAAACTGAATTGGATTATTCAATCACCAATCCCTGTGGAATCGACCTCGCACTTACATATGCTATACTACCGAACGGCTCGTGCACTTGCGGGTATCACAAGTTGAGGGAGGATGCAGCTGAATCCATTTGGTGCAGCTGAATCGACGCAACAAGTGTTGGAATCAAATTGGATTTCAAGAGTTTGCGAATAATATAGTATAATTCATGATGAAATGGAATTAATAATAAGGGTGGAATGAGGGGTGAGAGTGAAGGTGGTGGGTTGGGAAGTTTATATAGAGAAGCCAATATTTTGCACTAAACACTGTTTGCAGATAACGAGCCATTTCGTCCCTGTTCCATGCAGATGCTTGACCAATAAAATGAATGGAATATCAGTCTATATATTTGGGTGTGTTTTCCCTGGTTTTTAATGCCCTGCAAATTGATTGATAAGAACAAATGAGTCTATTTTTTTCTTTCTTTTAGTTTTTCTTAATTTTTTCATACTGATTATGTCAAAAAATTACAAATAAAATTGTCATACTGATCAACAAACTTTCCTGGTATATACTAACACACATGGAAGGAAAGCTAAGGCAAATTAAAAGTGCACCCGAAGAGAGCTTTCTCTGCGCCAAGGATCTGAAGGGTAGAAGAAGGGCATTTAGCCAAATTCGTAAGACTACCGGCATGAGATATCAATCGAGCTCCAACTACTACACCAATTAAGGAGGCCAAATTGGGTGCAATATCATTCATTTTAGTACCTACACTACTACATTTAGTATCTACACTACTACATTTTAGTATTTGCGCGACGGTTTTTTACGCAACGACGGTTAATTCGTCGAGCCAAGGAATATCGCGCCAAGGAATATTGCGCAACGTTGGGCTTCCCGTGACTTTTTTTGGGCCTCAACAGCCTTCTAGTACTTATTGAGGAGACAAAGCCTTGTAGTTTTCTATATCAACTCCCCAACCCATCACATTCACTCTCACCCCTCACCCCCCTCACCTTGACTTCCCACTGCCTCCAGATCAAAACTCTCTCTCTCTCTCTCTCTCTCTCTCTCTCTCTCCTTTCTTCAGCAAGCAACAAAACTAAAACCAAGTCTCCCCCCCTTACCCCTTAATTAGAAACTTCCACACAACACAAAACTCTCAACCATCATGCCTAACGACTCACTTGAGGTACATAATTTATACATTTCAAACATGACTTCTTTTTCTTTCATTTTGACCTCTTGCTACTAAAGGAATATATTAATGTTGTATTTTGCAGATGAAGGCCGTGAAAAAGAAAAGAAAAAAGAAAAGAGGGGCATACTATGTGGTGGTGGGTTAGCAAAAGTTGGAATGGGTGGAATCGGTAAAAAGGAGGTATAAAGTTTTTACATATCTCGTTTGTTGCTTTGTGATATTACACTTTTGGAATATGTTTTTTATCCATTTTAGCCTCATTACAATGATAGGCCCTTGCAAATTAAAAACCCAGACATTAACCCGCCAAAATTACACTCCTTTAAATATCAGGTTTTGGGCACCATATTATTTATATTTGTGCTCTTTAGTGTAAAGGCACAATTATTCATTGCTCTCTTTGTTAACAGCCACGGTGCAACCACAACAAATTGGTCGTTTCCTATATAGGAGTTTCCATTGTTCATTAATCACAAATTTACTTCTTTCGTGTCCTTTGCTCACTACTTTGAGCACGGAAGTACTGCATCTGATTTCACTTTATACCTGCACAACCAATTATTCATTTGTGCCCAAAGTATTTATTTATGAAAAAAAAAAACCTAAACCACCTTCTCTCTCTCTTCTCTCTCTCTCAGAGCACCACCGCCACCTACTTTCTCCCTCTGTTTCTTCAACAAACACCTCCCATACCGTCCAGCCATCACTACCAAAAAAACACCCAAAAAAGAAACATAGTACACAAAAAAACCAATTTTAAACGATTCTGTATTTTGTATGAACACCCATCAGAAAAATCAAACTAAATAAAGTATGTTCCTCCATCAAACCTGCACGTACATCCTCCATCAAACCTGCACGTTTACACCCAAAAAAAGTATAATGAAATTAAAATTGTAGGAGACAATTATTTCAATACGACTAAAGAGTATAAAAATAAAAAATAAAATCACACCTTTCAACCTTAGCTCACGCTTTGAGCTTCAATTTCAGATGCGGACAAACAAACAAAAAACTCCAGACCTAAGAAGCAGATAATTTTCGTCCAAAAAAAAAGTAGCAGATAATCACCTTCAAAACACAAAAATCCAGATCTAGTGAGCAACAATGGTATGGATTAAAAAGAAAAATATAAGAAAAAACTATTAACAGTAATAAGTAGTAAAGTTGAAATGGTATAAATATCCCAGATTTATGATATAAATAAAAAGGCAAAAAACTTCTTACTAAAAAATAGAAAACAAATTCTTACCAGCCATGTATGATATGGACCGAAGAACGAAATAAGAAAAGAAAGAAAAAAAGTGAGGAGAGGAAGAGGAAGAGGGGGCTGGTTATAGAGGGACGATAAGTGAGAGGGGAGAGAGAGAGAGAGAGAGAGAGAGACGTGCAGACACCAAAACAAAAAAATATCTTATATAAAAAACAAAATAATTATGTGGAGCCCGGTTTTAAATTGCTTTTTTGGGGGGGTTAATGTTTTAAATTTAAACTTTGCTTTGAGAAAATAAATCTTAAAAGAGTTACTGACATGTAAATTTTTTTAAATTGTTGTACACAAAATGATTTTTTATGTCTGGTATGTCACATCAGTTAGATAAAGACACAAAATTTTGTGTCTATATAACTAATAATCACTGGCACCTTCTACGATGCACCTGGTGTAATGCTCCAATTTGTTGTTTATGAAGCATGTGCAGTGCACATGCCAATTGAGTTGTAAAAAATTAAAAGAAAACCTGCTATAACAGGTGGAGGTAATCGGTTTGTTATGTGATATTTTAGAGCCCTGCTCCAAAACCCAAAAAAACTCTCTTTGTGGTTGTCAGTTGTTTCCTAAGGGTTAAAACATTGGGTATCAGTTGATTTGAAGCTTTCTAAGGTTAGTATTGAGCAATCTCAATTATCTCACTACTACAAAAAACGAAATAGACGACGGGAATCCACCGTCGTAAATCATGGTTTACAACCGACGAGAAATCGAGCGCCGTCTTTTCACACATGAATAACGAGGCAAATAACCGACGTGGTTAATATAGTACACGTCATTTAAAAAACTAAAACCGACGTAGATTTCATACATAAAAGCAATAAAAAGGACCTTTCGACTATAATAGACGACGGTTTAGTAAAACACGACGTTTAAATAATGTAAAATGTCAAAAACAACTACAAAACCGACGTAAATATGTTTATCAACGTCTCTAAATCAAATAACACGGACGTGTAACACTTAGAAACCGTCGTGGTTAATAAATACTACGTTCACTAAATAATAAAACTGACGTCTAAAACATATAACATGGCTTATATTCACTGAACTGACGTAAAAACAATAATAACCACGACCCTTTAGGTCCCAGACGTTAAAAATTATTTTGACGGCTTGAACACAAAATAAACGACGTGGTTAATATATTACACGTCATAAAACAACTAAAACCGACGTCGATTTGATACATAAAGCATAAAGAAGAGACCTTTCGACTATAATAGACGACGGGTTTAGTAAAACACAGACGTTTAAATAATGTTAAATGTCAAAAACAACTACAAAACTGACGTAAATATAATAATAACGTCTCTAAATCAAACAAAACCGACGTGTAAAACGTAGAAACCGTCGTCGTTAATAAATACTACGTTCACTAAATAAAAACACTGACGTCTAAACATATAACATGGCATATATTTACTTGAACTGACGTAAAAACAATAATAACCACGACCCTTTAGGTCACCACAGACGTTGAAAATTATTTGACGGCTTGAACACAAAAACAACGACGTGGTTAATATATTACACGTAAAAAAAAACTAAAACCGACGTCGATTTCATACATAAAAGCATAAAAAGAGACCTTTCGACTATAATAGACGACGGTTTTAGTAAAACACAGACGTTTAAATAATGTTAAATGTCAAAAACAACTACAAAACAGACGTAAATATGTTTATCAACGTCTGTAAATTAAACAAAACCGACGTGTTTTCTTTTTCAAACGGCGGTTTTTATTTCATTTTTGCGTTGTCATTCCACGTCGGTTATAAAAAACCCGACGTTGATTGTTTTGTAGACGTCTCTTTTTGCGATTTTTTTAACTTGACCGTCGTATTTTCAGCTTTAACCGATATTTTTAATTTTTGATTTGTCGTGCCCAAAGCTGCAGAATGAAAATGTGATCGAATTAAAATGATATACAGAGCTATGAATTAATGTCATACAATTAACTGCAAACTAAGTCATACATACAACAATCAATCAATCCATATATCTTCACACCCATCTCGATATTCTCACTCCCAAACTCACCCACTAAGTCATCAAATGTGTCAACATTTGGTATCCCTCTAGAAAATGGCTCACACTCAATTCTAATATCACCTAGCACATCATCACCAATAACATCATTTATTCTCTATTAGGCATTGATAACACTACCGACCAACCACGATGCATTGGGTCGTCAACATAAAAACTTGTTTGACTTGAGAAGCCATAACAAATTGGTCATTCCTATGTCCAATTTTACTCAAATCTACAAGGGTAAATCCAAGTTCGTCGACTACAAGGCCCGAAGTGTTATCTATCCAATCACACCTCAAGACTGGGATTCTAAACTTTGGTAGTCAAGATCCCAAATTTCTTGAATAACCCCATAAAAACCCATATTGGAGACAATAGGGTTTTTATCCTTGGCACTAGCAACTTGCATAGTATGTGCAAGTAAATAAACTCCACTATTTTGGACAGTTCGCACATCATCTTGTGCCTTGGTGCTAAATTTGACACCATTAATAAGATAGCTCCTATATGATGGCACTACCATGCTTGGACCAGCTGCTAACCACCTCAAATTTTCTGATATGCCATTATAATCTTCCCCATTAAATTCACTTTGAACCTGCAATTTAAACTATATCTTAATTCAATCTAACATATATATAGAAAGAAAGAAAATTAAAATAAGTTCAATATGTCATTCAATAACATATATACCTTAAAACGTAGCCATTGAATGAAAGTGCTATTGTGCTTATCTTGTAGCCACTTTGTTCTCTTTCTAAATTTCGGATAAGTGGTCTTGATGTGGATCATATGTTCCCTACAATTGACACGAAAAAAACACGCATTACGGTCCCTTATATAAAAGAAACATAAGGAGTAATAATATTTAAAATGGCTACATATATATGAAAAATTAAACTCATACGTACTCGATATAAGGTAGGACTTCCTCCGTATTCTCCAAGACATATAGATGTGCCTGGTTCAACAAGTCCATATCAACTAAGCCTACTGTGCAACCTGATAATGGCTTTGAAACTCCCATATTCTGGCTTGAAGGCACTCCAACTGTACTAACATCAGATAAATGCTCGGTACAAAACTCTACAGCTTCTTCAGCTATATACCGCTCAGCAATGCAACCTTCGGGACGAGTACGATTCTGAACATACCCCTTTAGCACTTTCATATATCTTTCAAACGGATACATCCATCTAAAATATACTGGCCCACATAGACGAACTTCTCTGACAAGATGTACTACTAGATGAACCATGATATCAAAGAATGAAGGGGGAAAGTACTTCTCAAGCAAACAAAGTAACTACTACATCTTCTTCCAACTTATCTAGCTTGGAAACATCTACCGTCTTTGCACATATAGCATTGAAGAAGAAGCACAATCGAGTTATTGCATACCTTGCAGCTTCTCCAAAACAGAACGAATTGCCACAGGGAGCAATTGTTGCATCAAGGTATGACAATCATGAGATTTAAGGCCAAGAAGTCTTGAATCTTTTAAAGATACAAGATTTTTTATATTTGAAGAATAACCTTCAGGAACCTTCATACCATAAAAAGAATTGCAAACCGCTCTCTTCTCTGCTCTTGACAAATTCCAAGGCCCTGGAGGCAAGCGAGTACGTCTTTCTCCATACTCGGGTTGCAAATCAATTTTTACCCCCATGTTCAATAAGTCTAACCGAGCAGCAATCCCATCTTTATTTTTTCCAGGGATCTCTAGCAATGTACCAATGATACTATCGCAAACATTCTTCTCAATGTGCATAACATCTAGGGCATGCCTCACAGGGAGGTATTTCCAATACTCGAGATCAAAGAATTTTGATTTCTTCTTCCAACAAACTCTGTCACCATCATTCTCACCAACACTTCCCCCATTTTTCGAGCCCCATATGTAATTAATATCTTCAACCATATGCAGCACTTCTTCTCCTGTTAATGGCTCGGGAGGCATGCCATATTCAGTTTCCCATTAAAAGCTGCACGTTGCCTCCTATATGGATGATTGATTGGTAACCACTTTCTATGCCCAATGTAACAAATTTTGTGGCCATTTTTCAACCTGTGACTAGGTGTATCATCGCCGCATATTGGACAAGCTTTATATCCTTTAACAACACAACCAGATAAGTTTCCATAAGCGGGAAAATCATTAATTATCCACAGTAATGTAGCTCTGAGTGTAAAGTATTCTCCTATGTGGGCATCATACACTCCTCTAATCCCATCCCACAGATTTCAAATCATCAATCAAAGGCTCGAAGTAGACATCTATATCATTTCCGGGCTGTTTAGGACCGGAAATCAGTAAGGTCAACATCATGAACTTCCGCTTCATGCATAGCCATGGTGGGAGATTATATGTAACTAACATAACTGGCCAACAACTATATCTGCTACTTAAAGAACTGTGGGGATTGAATCCATCAGATGAGAGAGCCAATCTCAAGTTTCTTGGCTCATTACCAAAGTCGGGCCATTTTTCATCAACAAGTTTCCAAGACGGGGAATCAGCTGGATGAGACATATAACCGTCAACTGTTTCTTGCAGCATGCCAAGTCAAACTCTTAGCTGTCTTATGTGATTGAAACATCCTTTTAAACCTTGGAATTGGAGGAAAATACCACACCACCTTCGCTGCCACACCCTCTTTCAAGAACCCATCCTTGGTTTCCTTCCACCTTGAGATACCACAAGTAGGACAATTAGTTGCATTCTCATACTCCTTCCGATACAAAATGCAGTCATTGGAACATGCGTGGATTTTCTCATAACTCATCCCTAAAGCAGACAAAGTTTTTTTGCCTCGTACATAGAGGAAGGTAGTGTATTTCCTTCTGGAAGAAATTCTCCTTGAAGTATCAATAATTCTGTAAAGCAACATCACTCATCCCATGTTTTGCTTTCAAATTATATAACTTCACCAAAGCCGACAACTTCGTGTACTTACTGCAACCAGGGTACAAGGGTTCATCGCCATCCCCAATCACATTGGCAAACTCATAAGGATCAGATCCAATATTGGCAAAATCATTATCATCCATCCCTAATTCTTCAGAAACATAACTGAACCTACTTTGCTCATCTTCTTCCACATTTCTACTAGCATTGGTAGTCCATTCCCAAGGTTCTCCGTGCCATCTCCAAATCTTATAGCTTTGGTCAATTCCATTAAAGTATAAGTGTTCCCTTATAATTCCAACCCCAAACAATCGAATATTCCCACATTTAACACATGGACAACGAATCTCAGTTGTAGTTCCAAGATTTTCTAACGCAAAATTCAAAAATCCTTCCACCCCTAACTCATATGCCTTCGATCTTCTATCCGCATGCATCCATGACTTATCCATCTCACACTCTATCAAATTCTATAAATATATTATATTAAAGTGGAAAGACCAGCAATGAAACACTACCTCATTCAAATAGCAGAGAACAAAATGAAAATTAAATATAAAACATGGAAAAGACGACGGTTTAAAAAATAATCGTCGTTTAATATACATTCAGACGACGGCATCTATAGTCACCGTCGTCATTAAGATACCCAAACCCAGAAATTTGAACGGTGTTCTGGTAGCCTAAAACGACGTTTAATGGAGAAACAGTCGTCTTTAGGCTACCAGTTGCGGCTTAAAACTCAGACGACGGGAGTAAATGAACAACCGACGTATAATAAACATTTGGACGACGGTTTGATCCTTAACCGTCGTCATAGTTAAAAAAATAAAAACAGCTTAAATCTCCCATCCCCATTCCTTTTCCAAGAACCCATGGCCAAACAAAAATAAAAGAACCCAAACAGAGAGCAATTATTACAAGATTGCAAACACCAAAACCCTAATATAGCTACCAACGAAAACATTTATGGATTTAAGAAGAGATTAGGGTTGTACTTACATGGATATTGAGAGAGAGCTGCGAGAATATAACAACTGCTTGAGAGAGAGCTTGGAGAATCTACGTACCCAAGCTTTGAGAGAGAGCTTGGAGAATCTACGTACCCAATGAGAGATCTTGGAGAATCTACGTACCCAATGCTTTGAGAGAGATCTTGGAGAATCTACGTACCCAATGCTTTGAGAGAGAGAGCTGAGAGAATATAACAAAAGCTTGAGAGAGAGCTGAGGAATTAGGATTAAAGGGACTAGAGTTGTACTTACATGGATAATGAGAGAGAGCTGGGAGAACGAAAACTTTCAGACAAATTTATGTTGAAGAGAGAGAATGAACTATTTGAGGGTTAAAGGGAAATTCTGAAAATTTTAGGTCGCGGTCAAAAATTTTAAAGTACCGCGTTTTTCAAAGACGACGGTCAACACTTACACGGACGTCTAATTATTACTTACAACGGCGGTTTTTATAAAATTCCGACGTTGTAAACATAAAGGACATCGCTATTTAATAACCGACGTCGTAAACCGAATTCAATTAGTCTTTGTCAATGTAGTTGACCAAAACAGCGAGAAAACCGGCGTCGTTTCAAGAAACCGAACCCTAAACCCTAAACCCTAAATTTTAAAATAATTTTAAAAAAATACACAAGTACGAGAAAAATGAACCGAAAATTGCTATGGATTTCTTACAACATTGCCTTCTACAATAGTAGGCTAAAATATGGATTTCATAATTTGAATTTATGGGCACCAATGGATCACATAAACCTTAGGGTTATGTTATGTAAAGTATAAGGAGTACCATGCTTTGTCTCTAAATTTGTTTAAATTTTGTTATCATTCGAACTTTGATAACTAAAATTACATTTTTTAGGCCTTAACGGGCAAGATATTGTCTCAATCAGTGCATAGAATTTGCCGGTATATTTTTCGGATTTTGTTTTGAATATATTATTAATATTAGTAATTAAATACAATAAAAAAATATTTGTAAAATTATTTTTTAAAGGTTTAGGGGAGAGACAATATTTCAATGAGTGCTTGGTAGTTGTCAGTTTAATTTTTGGAATTAGTTTTGAATTTAATATGGAATTAAATAAAATATAAAAGTCATTTAAAATTAAATGCCGAATGACCTATCCTTTTACAACGACGTTAAACATACTAAACTGACGTCGAAAGTAATATACAACGACGTCTTTTTATAACCGGTGTTGTTTAAATATACAAAGGCGGATATTTAAAAGTATCCGCCTTTGTATAGTATTAAGACGTCGATACGGTTAGACAAACCGACGTTATATGAGTACAAATTCATTTTTTAGGATGAATTAATTATAAACCGTTGTTGTTATGCCTATTACACGTCATTTTAATGTATATCACCGACGTTGTTTAAATATACAAAGGCGGATATGTAAGAGTATCCGCCTTTGTATATTATTAACACGTCGATAAAGGTTTACGAACCGACGTAGTATATGAGTACAAATTCATTTGTACATAATGAATTAATTATAAACCGTCGTTGTTATGACTATTACACGTCATTTTAATGTATATAACCGACGTTGTTTAAATATACAAAGGTTGATATTTAAGAGTATCCGCCTTTGTATATTATGAAGACGTCGATAAGTTTATACGAACCGACGTAGTATATAAGTTCAAAATTCATTTTTCAGGATGAATTAATTATAAACCGTCGTTGTTATGGCTCTTACATGTCGTTTTAAGAATTGCCGTCGCTGTTATATTTCCAGTTACTGTAAGACGACTATTGTGTACACGTATGAGACGTGTAAATTAGAATCAGACGTCGGTGTTTGGGAACTAAACAAGTTTTAAAACAAAATTTAATTTTTTGATTTTGTTCGCTTGATTACAACAAAATATTTATGTACATTTTAAATAAACTAAATTAAACCTAAACATTGTTCATAAATATTTATCTACATCAGTTATCCTTCGGTAATTGCTTGTTCACGAATTCTGCCCATTCATGCCTAACTTCGTCAATATCCTCTTGTTTATACTGAAGTTTATCTTTTTTCTTGTCAAACTGCAAAATAAACCAAAAAACCGACGTGTTATAAAGATAAAAACGACGGTTTTAAACAAAAATATGACGTAGTAAATATAGAAAGTATATCTAAAATGTTGCGTTTTACCTTCTTCTCGAAATTTAGGTCTGGATCATGAATTATATCTCTCATGAATCGCATCACGTAATAGCCACACTCTACACTTGTTGGTTGTTCAGGAGTGCCGTGTAGATTTTTCCAAATGGCCTGCTGTTTACGTGAATTTTTATTTATGATGTTAAACATTTTAATTGACCTGTTACAAGAAAACAAAGGGTGTTAATGACAAAACAAAAAATTTAAATACAAATAGTAACCGTCGTGGTAAATCAGTCAAAACGACGGTAACAGTAAACGTCGTATGACAAAAATTGAGCAGAAAAAATTAAAACGTTCTTAAATATAACCCAAACGACGTGGTAGTTAAATTACAACGACGTTTTAAAGAAAATACTGACGTGGTAGTTAAATTAAACGTCGGAAATAACTTACCGTCGTTATATTTTAATTATAACGTCGGTATTATTAAAAATAGTCGTTTATTTAAATAATTATAGGAAAAATCTTAAATCAGAAGAAATCAACTTACGTATTCACTATATTTTATGTCGTCGTCAACCATGCGTTTTGGCAGTGAATTCATGTAATAGGCAGTCTCCGTTGCTGGTCTCACAATTACCATCACCCAATGACCCCTGCACATAATGATTCATATAGGTTAAATAGTACTACAAAGAAAATATTAGAAGCTCAGGAAAATACTTTAAATGGTACTAACCCTGGATTATAAGGGACCAAGAAAAATTGATTCCCATCTGCTGTATTCAGGCGGTTTGACAGGTTTTTTATTCGGTCTGATATTGATCCAGCAGAGCTCACTAGCCCAGGGTCCACGAGGCCAACAAGGTTTACAATATTTGCCATTTTTAAATAGTCAAATAGGAACCTAAATATATGAAAGTCAATTAAATGAGATTTTAATTTAAAAGAAAGGAAAATGTAAAACAAAATGGGATTAGGGAGAATTACCTCATGTATACTGATATCACTGTGGTTCCATCTCAACCATGGAACCAAACTGCAAAACATCTTCAGTGAAGAGGAAGGTATCATGCTCAAAGCCAAACACTTCCTTGGGCATGTGAATTGTTAGAGCCTCGTTACCAGGCAACAACTTGGTCCGGAAATGTTGGCATAAGGCTAACAGAGGAGGTGGCATGTCTAGCTTTGAGAGATCCTGTTAAAGAAATTAATAAAGAAATATAAGTTAGTTTGTGTGTGAACTAAAATAAACGACTCTAACTAAACTCAAAAAACAGACGTGGTATATAATAAACGACGGTTTCTAGTTAATACTGACGGGGAAAGGTTATACACGTCGGTAAATAGATAACCGTCGTTGTATTGAATTTATAACGTCGCTATACTATAGAAAGGTCGTCTAATATAAATACAGTTAATGAAATCATGAAATAGACGACGGTTTATAAAAGCGTCGTGGTATTTAACGAAACACGACGTGTCTTGTAAGAAACAGACGTATATACCGTCGTTATTTTAAATTTTAACGTCGGCTATTAAAAGGAGCGACGTCTTTTAAAATTTAAAAAGCAGAAATAGAAAATAGCAGAGATTTTACCGTGTCCTCTTTCTCTTTTCCAGTAGCAGTATCAGCTCAGCTAGGGGTCTGATATTAGTGGCCCCAGAGCAGCTTGCCTTATCAGACATTGGATTTTTTGGGCTTTGATCTTGAGGGGGTAAAATAATTGGAGGAATTGGAGTCCTTGGAGAAATTGGGGTTTGGAGCATCTGGCTGGGATCAAAATTAGGAACTAGTTGACGGATATATGCCAAAGCCTCCCTCTCTGCTCTGACTGCTTCCATTATAGTTTCCCTTGACTTCGCCTCAATCCTCAAGGTCTCTTCTCTGACTGCCTCCCTCACACTTTCCTTCAATTTGTCACCAAATTTCACTCTCTGCTGTTTCGGCAAATTGAAGAACTGAGTTGGGGTAACGCCAGCACCAGCTCCTCTGACTCTCCCACCATGCTCGGGGTTCCCAAAGCCAGAGTCAAGATATCATTGGTCCCGGAGACAGTCAGAGTGCCTTCGGAGACTTGCTTTTGCAAATCATCCTAAAAGAGAGAAAGAGAGATTGTTAGAACTGAGAGGGTGTAACAGATAATATACCGACGTTGTAAAATAAACAACGACGGTTTTTATTAAATGACTGACGTGGTATTAATTTAAAACGTCTGTATTAAATACCGTCGTTGTTTATACTTTACAACGTCGGTATATAAAAATACGTCGTATATTCAAAATAAAACAGATTAAACATAAATCAAAAACCGTCGTAGTATTCAAAGTAAGACGACGGATTATTAAACAAACAGACGTAGATGTCCAATTCCATACGGCTGCACAAAATTACCGTCGTTGTATAAGCATTCTAACGTCTAGATAAGATAAAACCGTCGTAAGTTTTAATGAAGAAGTGAAAAAACTCGATTGAAATATGCATTCTTTTCCAGAAATTGTGCACCACAAATTTCAGTGAAATAGACAGAGAGAGGGAGAGTGTGTGCGTGAGTAAACTTAAAACAAAAATGCAGTTCATAGAATAATTTAATCCGTCGTATTAATTCTATCTAGACGTCTACTTTATTCAAAAACCGACGTCCTATTCATTTTAAACGTCCGTAAATTAAGCCCGTCGTGGTGTTCATTTTATAACGTCGCTTATGTAAAGATAAACGACGTCTATACCAAAATAAAACACTCTGTTTTTCAAATTTAGAACAGAGTTAGTGAGACTTACGATTAGTTTTGCCTTCTCTGCAGCCTTTGGATCAGGGATGTTTCCTGTTTTATCTTCTCTTGCTTTCTTCCACAGAACAGCTCGATCGATTTCTTGACCTTCGGGCATGGTTTCTACCAATTGGTCCGTCAAACCAACATACCCTTTTCTAGACAACCTATGGTTGTACTCCAATTTCTCCCTCCTCTCCTTCTGCTCAGCATGCTTAGCCTCAAAATCTGGGGTTAACCTTGAAGCTACGAAGGCATCCCATTGCGATTTCTCTATGAACTTATAAAGCGCAGGGGTTTCTCTTAACCTCTCCCTGTCATGTGCGTGGAAGGATATACTGCCTAGTTACGTTATACTTGAAATCCTTCCATTTTTTGGCGGCAGACTGCAAGACCAAGTTCTTGTAACTATCCCCAATAACATAGGACATTTGAACAGCTTCCCAAATCTGCTCCTTCACGTCCTTGGGTAATTGTTTCCATTTCTTGTCCACAAGAGGGACTCTGGTGCGTGCCAAAACACCAATGAAGACTGCATCTCAACAGCAGCCTTGCCATGTGGTTTGCCATCTTTATTGAACTCAACCACAGGCTTAACCTTCTCAATTTTCCTCTTCACAACACGGCTCATTGTGCTGATACCGCGGCCAGATTTTGGCTCCTCAACAAATGTGGCTGTGCTCGAGTCTTTCTCTGAGGTTGAGGAAAATCTCATCCTCTTCGAGGGTTTGCTTTGAGTTGATTTTTCAACTTCCACTGAGCCTGAAACTGTTTTGGGTTCATCCCCTTGTGCCATTGAACCTGCTTTGGCCTTTGACGCTTCAGCTTCCTTGTTTTGAGATTTCGAAACCATTTTTGATTAATCTGCAAGGAAAACAACGTCGGTTATTAAAAAACGACGTAATAATACAAAACAACGACGGTAACACTAAAAAGTGACGTCCTATTAAACAGTCTCTTAGACCATGAATGGAAATAAGACGACGGTTTTATATATTTCATGACGTAAATGTGTATAAACTACGTCGGTTATTAATAATAACCGACGTGGTTTAAAATTTACAAAACGATTATTCTTCTCTCACTAGACGACGGTTTATCTTGTTTTCGACGTAGTATTAGTCACACCATGACGGTTTTTAGCCACCATCGTGCAGTTTGCATTACGGCCGTCGTGGTGTGTCCATTCTATCGTCGAAAACAAGACAGAACTGTCGTCTTTTGGCTCGTGAGAGTATCTACTTATGTATTTAATCAAAACCAGTGAAAGATTTCTTCAATTTGACAGAATTGAAGGGAATGTATCTTGTTTCCAGACAACTACGGCATTCAAATGAAATGTAAAAAAAGTGAGAAAAAACCTTTGGCGTGCAAAGAAAAGTTTCCTTCCGACGAAGACGAAGACGAAAATGGTGATTTGGAGATGAAGACGATGATTCAGACGATGATGCTGCTTTTGGGAAATGAGAGGGAAACTACGATACTTTATCGGGAAGAGAAAACCGTAGAATATTAGGTCAGGTGACGAAAAGTATATATTTTCCCAGAGTTCAATACAACGACGTTGTTATTAAAAAACCGCCGTATGATTTAGTTATAACGACGGTATATAATTCATAACTGACGTGGTTATCACAACTGCCGAAAGACTTTTGGAATTCCAATGTGGTTATGACGGCGCTTTTTTCCTATCAACTGACGTTGTACTTATAAATTTAACGACTGTGTCTTTTAATAAACCGACGTGGTTACTTTGAGGTCTGAAAACGACGTCGTTCTATTTTTAATACGCGCCAAATGACTTTTGGATTTCCGATGTGGTTATGACGGCGCTATTTTTAATAAACTGACGTTGTACATGTAAATCCAACGACCGTGTATTTTAATAAACCGACGTGGTTACTTTGGTGTTCTGAAAACGACGTCGTTCTCTTTTTAATGCGCGCCTAATGACTTTTGGATTTCCGATGTAGTTATGACGGCGCTTGTTTATCTAAACTGACGTTGATTATTCAAATATGACGTCGCTATGTATATTAGAACCGACGTGGTATAAGATTTGTTTATAAATAATGGGTTTTCTGTCTTTCTTGCCGTCTCATTTTTCAATTAGGGTTTCAACTTTTTCTCACCTCTTTGGAGGCACATCACCTCTCTGTCTCACCTCTCGCTTTCATTTTTCAGTTTGGATGTTGATGTGTGTATCTGAAAGACACAAACACGCACACATCATCTAAAAAATTGTCTTTCTGCACAGAAGGAGAACAAGGTCTGCATCAGGGCCAAGCATGGGTTATTGCTACATCCTCCTGTGTAGCAAGGGTGGAACCAGCCTTAGAAGCTGCATGGGTTTGCAGCCGCACTTGCCCGTTTGAAGGCATACGAGGGCACAACCCACAACAGGTTCTAAGACTGGTTCCACCCTTGCTACACAGGAGTTTTGAAGAAGCAGTTGATTTTGATGAAAATGGGAATCGAGGAGTGAGCTTTTCATACTTTGTTGATTTTGATTTTCTGAAATTATTAGATATTCATCTGTGGCTGTGCAGGAGCTTGAGAACAAGAGGAAGGAGAGGGCCCAGCTTGCATATGAGAGGAAGAAACAGTTGAACAAGCTGCGGGTGAAGGCAGAAAAGAAACCACGATGTATTTGCCAAATTTGTGTACATATATTGTGTAAATATTGATCAAACACGAAGAGATTTGCCTTTTAAGATGAAAATGTTGTTGAGGATTGAGAATTAAATTTTGTTTTGTGTTAAGAAAGATATTACCAAAATAAAAGAAAAATTAATTAATTTTAAAAAGCTATAAAAATAAGACGGCGGTTTACAGAGAAGGCAGACGTATAAATTGAAAAAATACGACGGTAATTTGAACTTAGGACGTGGTAAATAAAAACGACAGTAGTGTTGTAGGTACCGTCGTAGTATACTACTCCAAAATAATAAGTCGGCGGTTTACAGAGAATGCACCGTCGTAGTATACAGACGTGGATTCCATTATATTTACGACGCGGATTAAGAACAGTTGGTCGTGTTTAGTTAGGAGTTAACACGGCAGGTTTTTGGTGAACTGTCGTCTTTATTTTCTACGTCGGTGGATTCATACCTGCTGTCGTTGTTTTTTGGTCAGATTTTAACTCTGAAGAAGTCCTTTTTTAAAACGACGCTTTTTTTTTTGTGCGTCGTCTTTTAAAAATATTCAACAGTAAGGAACTTATCCACGACGGTTTTTTTTATACCGTCGTCGATTTAAATACAACGACGGTTTTATGTTATGCCGTCGTCTTTTTCTGGTCGTCTTTTTCCATTTTTGTAGTAGTGTCTCTTGCTAAGCCCTAACTCACCTCACCTCTTTGTAAGTAAATTATGTTTTTGGGTAAACCTTAATCTCATCTCTCTCTTGCTAAGCCCTAACTAATCTCAAGAATTTTTAAGTTAATTTCTGTTTATGGGTAAACCTTAATCTCAAGAATTTTTAAGTTAATTTATGTGTATGGGTAGACCTTAATCTCAACTAAGTTTTGTACCAAATATGAATTGAATATGTGTGGGTGGGTAACCTTATTCTAAATTGTAAAATTTGAATGAAATTTAGTAGCATTGTAATTTAATATTTTATACAGAGAACAAGCATTGTAAAATATGCATAAGAATTTCGTTGGATGTATAGAAGATGATTTATTGGAGCACAAAATACAATTGCATAGGGGTCATGCAATTCATAGCTTTCTGTTTGTCAATTGGCATATGTGTTGGCATATTACTATCCAATTGAGTTTGTTTGATATGATTGGCGAGAATGCAATTTCATATATGGTTCAATAAACGTCCGTTTGATAATTGGAATATGAGTAGCCATGTTATTATTTTAGTTTATTCAGTATGACTGACTAAAATGGAATAATATAGAGTTCATGCAATTTGTTTCTATGATTTGGCAATTGCATATGAGTTGACATATATTATGTGGTGAAGATTCCTCCATTGATTAGTAGCTATTTACTTAAGGTTTAAAGCACTTAGTTTGAAGTTTTGTAAGGGTAGTATTGAAGAATCTCATTTTATCTCTTGATAAACCCTAACCTTTTGTAAAATTAGTATTGCGTAATATGACTTGTGTTTTGCTAAACCCTAACCTCACCTCTTTAAGTTTATTTTTGAAAACGTAATATGAATTTCATTTTTGGGGTGGGTAACCTTATTACAAATTGTAAATAGTCATTACAGTTAGTAGGCTGAGAACAACCATTAAAAGTGTTTCGTGATGCCTCATAATTATATTGGATATGTAGATGGTGATATAGTATAGCACGAAAATGCAATTGCCTAGGAGCAATGCAATTTCGTTGTACCTGGTTGGCAATTGTCTAGGGGTAATGCAATTTTCATAAGCACCTGGTGGCAATTGACATATACATGTTATTTTTGATTGTTTATTTGATAAGACTACTTTTTGTTTTGTTTAATATGTTGGTGTTCTTGGATGTTCGAACTATGGAATGGATTGAAAGATTTAAAAAATAATGGGTTGAAGTTAATTTCGTTCACATATTATTCAAAATTGTAAAATTTCCATGAAAGTGGATAGCATGAGAATTGTAAAAAAAAAAAGAGGGAAGAATTGAAAATAGTTGTCAGAATTGTAAATACTTCTCTGGTGGAGTCTCTTTCATGCCCACAGCCTTCAGTGAGTGGCTTCTAGGTTTCTTTAGTAATTAATTTTTTATAAGTGGACAAGTATGTGTCGATTTATTTTTAATTTTTTAATAAATGTGTGGGGCTCACCACCATGTATCTATATAGGTAATAAAAACTTGACTGTGGGCCATGGCGCATATGATACCCGTTGAAGGGAAATAATAATAGAAGCCGAGAGAAGACATGGCCTTATGGGACCTGTTGAGGCCGTTGAGAAGACAAATCTTTGTTGAGGAGACAAAAGCTTTCTCATTATTGTACTTTTCAGATTCCAAAAATATCCCAATTAAGCCATTATTTCATTTTGTATATTAATGTATGAATCAATATGGAAATAGTTTTTAATTGGATTGTATATAATGACAGACGTCTAATTTGGAAAGATCTATACAAGGTTTCTCATTTACTCCACCGTCACCTCTTACATGTAAGTTTAACAACAGATACCCAAAAAACCTACAGAATTTTGTCAAGTAGAAATAAAAACCTCATTCTCTTGTGCCACGCTTGAATTTAAAAAAATAAAATCAAAGTATCAAAACCAAGAAATCGATTTCCGAAGTGTGTAATGAAGTTGATAGTGACAAAGCGCAGGTTTATTATTTAGCACCTGCAGTAGTACAGATATCATCACTTTACCCAAAAATTAAAAAAAAATTCTATAAAAAAAAAGGGGGAAGAATTGAAAATAGTCCGTCAGAATTGAAAATACTTCTCTAGTGGACTCTCTTTCATGACCACAGCCTTCACGTGAGTGGCTTTCTAGGTTTCTTTATTAATTAATTTTTTTTAATAAGTGAACAAGTATGTGTGGACTTATTTTTATTTTTTAAATAAATGTGTGGGTCTTACCCACATGTATATATATGGGTAATTAAAACTCGAGTGTGGGCCATGGGGCACATGGTAAACCATTGAAAGGAAATAATAATAGAAGCCGATGACAAGACGGGGCCTTATCGTTGACAAGACAGAGGAGGCTCTATCGTATTCGTACCGTTGTTGGGTCCTCAAATTTGCTTGTTTTTTGTTTTCCATGAGCCCCATGTTTCTCATCTCTCATTTATTGTACTTTTCAGATTCCAAAAATATCCCAACTAAGTCATTATCGTATTTTGTATATTAACGTAGGAATCAAAGTGGAAACAGTTTTAATTGGATTGTATATAGTGACAAACGTTTAATTGGAAAGATCTCCAAATAGTTGTAACTCGTAATGGATGTAGGAATTCATTCGGAAACATATTTAAATTTAACAATAAATTCATAATCGGTTTGTTTAATAAAAATGTTTATGTATTTTCTTTTTATGAATTATACATGACTAATGATCTACTTTATAATTGTTTATGAATAATACTGTACATACTAATTGTGTTGAAAAAATAATGTATAAGTTAAGGGGAAGGGAAGTTGTGCCTTCAAATGACCGGTGGATATGAATTACTAAACTATTACTTGTTCTATGAAAAATAACTAATAATCCTTTTTATTGCTTGTTTATGAAAATAATTTACCTAGTATGACATCACATGCATGTTTTACTCTTCTTTTTCTTTTGTTTGGTTGCTGTTACATCCTCATCAATATGGTCACCTTTGTCGTTACTCGTTGAGAAAACAAAGCCTTTTAGTACTCATTGAGGAGACAAAGCCTTATAGTTTTCTATATAAGCTCCCCAGCTCACCACATTCACTCTCACCCCTCACCCCTCACCCCCCCTCACCCCCCTCACCTCGACTTCCCCACTGCCTCCCGATCAAAACTCTCTCTCTCCTCTCTCTCTCTCTCTCTCTCTCTCCTCTCTCTCCTCTCTAGCAAGTACCCCTTAATTAGCAAATTCCACACAACACCTCAAAACTCTCAACCATCAAGCCTAACGATCAACTTGAGGTACATAATTTATACGTTCAATACATAAATTCTTTTTCTTTCATTTTTGACATTTCTTGCTAAAAGGAATATTGATGTTGTATTTGCAGATGAAGGCCATGAAAAAGAAAAAGAAAAAGAAGAGGCATTGTATCGTGGGTTAGCAGAAAGTTGAAATGGGTGGAATCGGTAAAAAGAGGTATAAAATTTTTACATCTCTCGTTTGTTGCTCTGTGATATTACACTTTTGGAATATGTTTTTATTCATTTTAGCCTAAATTATGTGTTTTTTTTATCCATTTTAGCCATCATATAATGATAGGCCCTTGCAATTAAAAACCCCAGACATTAACTCGCCTAAATTAAAACTTTTACATAAAACCCAATTTTGAA
>BJCG01003883.1:0-27500 GCA_005406145.1 Prunus yedoensis | reverse complement strand
TCCCAATGCGATCCCCTGGTCCTCACGAGCGCGTAGGATTTTACGGATCTCAATTTGGATACCGTATGAGTCTCAAACGGATATCGCCTATTACGCGTTATCCGGGTTCGACAGGTTTGGACCGTTGGATGGTCTTGAATTTATTATATGTTAACCTGGGCATCCTTAGGATTGAGTAGGATTCGACGGATCGTAGAACGGAGTCTCGGATACTCCGGAAATGCCAACCCTAGGGCTAGGATTTCAGTAACCGTCCGATCGTACGATCGTGAGTGATCCGGCCGTCCGATCTGGACCAAACTTGCAGGATGTGTGTCCGAAGCCTTATAGGACACGTAGGAACTTTTGGATTGGAGTTTGGAGGTCGTGGGCCCCGCGGGCCCGGTTGACCAAGTTTGGGCAGTTTGACCCTCGGTTGACCGTGAGTCTTCCGATGTAGTTTTCACTCTTCAAGGAGTACTAGAACGACTCTTTTGGACGAGTCTTGACCGTCATTTGATTTATGTAGGTCTTTGAGATTATTTTCGTGGTTTTATGATGGAAATCTTATGTTTTTGAATTTAATGATTTATTTAAATACTTTATATATTTAATAGTTGAATTCCTTATTCTTGTAAAGTAATTGTGATACATATGAGTTTGACCTATTCGAGTGTCTTGAGTTTTTATATAATATTTGAGAAAGTACTATCCCTGTTGATTTTGTGTTGGGTACTTAGAATGTTAATTTGAATGTTATTAGCACTACCTTAGGTACCTCCCCGGTTATGAGTTTAATGTTAGAAAGGTTTTTGGTCTCTACTGTGAATATGTCACACGTGTCGTTGGAGTTTTCCGGCGTGTGACGGACCCCATACGTGGCTGTGGATGTTCCGGCGTATGGGGTGGATTATATGATTGTTATGTCACACGTGTCGTTGGAGTTTTCCGGCGTGTGACGGATCCCATACGTGGCTGTGGATGTTCCGGCGTATGGGGTGGATTATATGATTGTTATGTCACACGTGTCGTTGGAGTTTTCCGGCGTGTGACGGACCCCATACGTGGCTGTGGATGTTCCGGCGTATGGGGTGGATTATGTGATTGTATGTCACACGTGTCGTTGGAGTTTTCCGGCGTGTGACGGACCCCATACGTGGCTGTGGATGTTCAGGCGTATGAGGTGGATTATATAATTGTTATGTCACACGTGTCGTTGGAGTTTTCCGGCGTGTGACGGACCCCATACGTGGCTGTGGATGTTCCGGCGTATGGGGTGGATTATATGATTGTTATGTCACACGTGTCGTTGGAGTTTTCCGGCGTGTGACGGACCCCATACGTGGCTGTGGATGTTCCGGCGTATGGGGTGGAATTTTTGAACATTGTCGGTTGAATTATTTGAAGGCCGGAGGCCAATTAGATGAATTGCCTGAGATTATATTGTGCATGCTGCCGGTTGGTATTGTTAAATGTGTTTTATGCAGGTTGGAATTTTTGGGAAATGTTCAATTTATAGAGGAGACTCTGCCGAAATTTCGGTAGAAAGTCTCGTGCTCTTTCCCCTTAATTTGGAAAAGAGGCTTGGTTTTTAGTTAGTGGGCCCGGCATCAGTGTGATGTCGGAATTTCCACAGGATTTGTCTCGAGTTTCGAGGAATTCGGGGCGGGTCCTGTCAATTGGTATCAGAGCTTTAGGTTTAATTTCTTGTGGACCCAGCACCTTGTGTGCATCCTCGAGTTGTGGGTAGTGTTGTGAGTCCCATTACAAAATGGGACATCCTTGACGTGGATGACCCCATTAGACCTTTCAAGTACGTCTTTCGATTGGTTTCCTTGGTTTCCCGATGAAATCTAACTTCGGGGTTTTAAAGTTACTTGAATTGGATTGAAAAATTTGTTGAGGTTTTCTTATGAAAACTTGGGATACACGTTGGAATGAAACGGTTTGGGAGGAATTATAACTTGAGACATTTAATGTCGAAAATTGGGGAAGGTGAATTGGGCAGAGAAGTAGGAAGAAATGGGGAAATTGTCTTGTGGATATGAATTTAGAGATGAGGGTTTGTTTATGGATAAGGTTAAGATGAGCGAAGTTAAATTATTGAATGAAAAGCATTAGGTTTGAATTCCTGTGGACTTCGTACCACGTCTTCACCCTCAAGTTTTATGAGTGTGGTTTGCCTCTTGCTTGTAGCCCAAGCCACTAGTACTCTTGTCCACAAACTCCCCAACCTTGCAGCTCCCAGTAAAGCTGCTTGAACCTTCTCCATGATATGCATCCTTATGCAAATATCGATCTTTGATCTGAAGTTCTGCAGACTCGTGGAACTGTGAAGAAGATGACCCATTGCTCAGAGGCATCACCTCTTGGTAGCCACAATAACCATGCACAGGCTTTGCATCAGGTTTCTTTGACGTTGCCTGATTGTACGTGTATTGATTATTACACTTGGAGGTGCCACGTTTCTGGAAACGTTTCTATCCAAGTTGTCACATCTCAATATCTTGTAGGAGAAAAGCTGAAAAGCTGAAAGTACTGAATCTGCTGAGTGAGATGGATGATGACTACGATTGAGTAAAAATGATCCTTTGTGGTATTCCTCTTGAAGAACCATATTGGCAATGTCGTCTATTAGTTCTAAAGAAAGAAGGAAAATATTAACAAGTCAAGGAATTCTGAGAAGGTTGGAAAGCAAGAATGGAAGTGTTTGGCTTTGAGAAAAAGATTAAGCATTACAGCAGCTATTAGAAGATGTTGACGCCAAAAGTGGTTCTCTGACTTAGAGGGTTAACTTAGTAATTTATGCCTTCGGTAATTCAAGGGCTTCGGTAGGGAGCGTAATCTGCAAAATAAGAGAACGCTCGGTAAGACCTAGGGCACCGGTGTGGTACCGGCCGTAGGCTCTCCGACGCTTAAGTAAGTTCGGGATTAAGAAAGATTAACTGACAGATCAATAGGCTTGTATGCCGTACGTTCTGATTACCTCTATTTTGGGGTAGTTGGCCTCTTTTATAGGCCTTGGGAGGTGTGCATTTGATGTAGAATTTCGATGTGGGACAGTGGGCGTCGATTGTGAGCGCGCCACGTGTCCTGAGAGTGGGCGTTGTCCTAATGGAGGGATCGGTAGTCATATTGCCGAAGGCAACGTTGACCAGGCACTGGGTACCGAATGCGACTTTGACCAGGGTCGATCCTGTCCACGTGTCTCTCTCTGATTGGCTGTTCGTTATGGTGTAAACAGGAGTCCCCCAAGTCTTCAGGTGAGATTTCTTGGCTGGGGACTTGTTCGTTCCTCAATGGCCGCTTGGGTTGCCTTACCGTTCGGTAGGCTGTAAAGGGGCGCGCTGGGGCCTTGTCCAGGTGCCGATTCAAGAAGAGATCTGCCGAGGAGCTTGGGGGGTCGCCTCTTGGAGGGTTACCGTTCGGTAATCCGTCGCGGGGCGCCACTTGCTAGGGTTACCGTTCGGCAGCCTCTTGGAGCGTTGACTGGGTTCCGAGAGGGAATTGCCGATTCTTCATTGACTTGGGCGAGTTTGATCTTTTCTTTCGCATCCTTTGAGTAGAAAGGGGCAGTGATGGGACAGAGTGACGCTTCGTCTTCTGTACTCAGCATGCTGTCAGAGGTTCCACTCTGCGCACGACACGTGGCATGTCAAATCACGCGGAGCGGCGCCATTAATGCGCCGTTTGGTTTCTCGAGGCGTACCGTTGCGTCTTTCGCCATATAAATAGGAGGGGTCTCTGAGGCGAATCTCACTTTGCATTTGTGAGTGAAGCGAGAGCTCTGTCCAGGCGATTTCCGGCGAGAGCAAACGGTAACAGAGGCGATTTCCGGCGAGATCAAACGGCAATCTAGGCGATTTCCGGCGAAAGCATTCGGTAGGCGAAGCGATTTTCGTCCCTATACCCCAGTTCTCACAAGGTACCGTCCTGTAACCTTCCATTTCCTTTCCTTTCGTTGTGCGTACGTCCTTCCTTGGTTTGAACTAGACTAGAACTTTGTGGAAGTGGGTGTGGTTCGGTAGTCTAGTTGCCATAGGTAGAGACGTAGGCATCGGTAGGATAGCTCTCGGCATGGCCCTTAGTTTCCTTCCTTGTTTTTTGTAGATGTCTGATAGCGAGTCAGGATTCGAGAGCGAGCCCAACGCGTTTGAGAATGAGTCCCCAAATAAGGAAAGGGCTTCGGAAGGCGAGGAGTCGGGCCAGGGTACCGATAGTGGTAGCGACTCTGAGGTTGAGGTTATTGGCGAGACGGTCAGACCGGTGCCCACTCATGGCATCGGTAAGGGGCTTATGACCAGTCAGCCCTTACCGTTGGCGGTTATCTATAGTGACGGTCGGCAGGAGGAGACTAGGGTGCCGGAGGCATCTTCCAGTGACCGTCCGGAGGCCTCCACTTCTGGTCGTGGAGAGTCTTCCGAGGTAGTACCCGTGCCGAGGGTAACGATAGTGAGCAGCGGGAATCAACGGGTGCCGAAGGGAGTGGCGAGAGAGCAGTTGTTCGACGTAGACTACCTGCCGCCAAATAAGCTGACCTACCGTGAGCTGGCCAAGATTAGGGCAGAATACATGATTCCCTATTCGGTAGGGATGAAAATCCCTGGCCCTACCGAATCCCTGAGCAACCCCAAGGACGGCGAGGTTGTATTCTTCACCGACGTCCTTCAGCAGGGCGTTAGGTTGCCGTTGCAGGCCCCAGTTCAAAGGATCCTGGCCCAGATTGGGTATGCCCCTGGCCAGTTCAATCCGAACTTCTGGGCCGTTCTGATGGGGGTAGTAACGGCATTCGGACTTGCCGGTGAGGAGGGGCCTTCGTACGAGCAGTTCTCCCATCTGTACAGCATCACCAAATCGAAGAGTACCGATCATGGTGGATGGGTTCAGGCGAACTGTCTCAAGGCTTCCGAAAGGGGCCACTTTCTGAACGCGGTGCCGACTTCTCAGAAGTCCTGGAGGAATCGGCGGGTGCTGCTTTCTGGCGATTGGGAATCGCCTTCGGGAGTGCCCGTTCGCTTCCACATCCCTACCACCTTCCAGATTGCTGGTAGGTTGCTACCATGCCGATCGGTAGGTCAACCTTCTTCGTTCAGAAGACTAACCTGTTTCGTTATTTTTGTAGGCGAACTGAAGCAACAAACGGCAACCCAATCGGAGCTTCGGCAGCTTGATAAGGTGAGGCTGAAAGTTCCGGCCGGCGACAGGGAATACCCGCAGTTCTTATTCACCGAGAACCTCATCAAAGCACGCCTAGCTACGCCTGCCGAGAGTAAGTTCACTTGCTGGTTTTTTTTTTTTTTTTTTTTTTTGGTTACCATTCGATATACCTCACTTACCGATTTCTCCTGTCCTTGTGCAGTGACTGAGGAGAGGAAGAAGGCCGAGGTCAAGAAGATGTCTGAGACCTCAAAACGACGCCTCGGGGTGATTGCCAAGGGCAAGAAACAGAAACGGCAGCCAGAGGCTTCTGTCGAACGGGTCTCTGAGGCAGACCTTGAGGAACAGCCTCTTTCCGAACGGCAGAGGCAACGCCATGCCGAACCTGCGAGCAGAGGGGTGCCGACTGACGAGCCGGTACTCAGTCCGGGCGTGGCTGCCGATGCCACTTCCTCCAAGGCATCCGGGAAGCGGCCCATGACGGTAGACCTTGATGCCGCTTCCACCCCCAAAAGGGTGCGCCTTACCGATCCTCCAAGGGCCATCTTCGCTGTCGAGGAGGAGGGGGGACCTACCGAGGCCGTGACGCTGGCATGTCCTTCGAAGACGGTCCAGTTCGCGAACCACATGATCGTGGGCTCGCAGATGGAACTATCCGAGATTGATGAACTACCGAAGAGGGCCCTTCGGGAAGAGGCGGGGCGCGCCTTCCGTCTCCAGGCCACGGTAAGCCTCTAACTTCTCTTTTTTTGTTTTTGATGTTTTTGATCGCTCGGTATTAACCTTCGGCTCAATTTTTCAGGCATCGATGGATATGTGGCTGTGCATGAAGAGGGCCATCAATGCTGCCGAGCGCTCCAAACGGATGTATGAAGATGGCCGCTCCAAGGTTGCCGAGGCTGCGAAGATCCTCCAGGACCATGCGAACCTCGTGCAAGATATGCATGCTGCCGAACGGCAGATCCAGGCGCACGAGGCCAAGCTTGCCGAGATGCGTGAGGCACTGGACGGCGCAGAGCAGGCTGCCAGGGATGCCGAGGCAGCCAAGGTGGCGGCGCAAACGGCACTAGAGGCGTCCGAGCGGGCGAAGGCTGAAGAGATTGAGGCTGCCGTCAGAGGGGCGATCAAGGACTACCGTTCCTCCACTGAGTTCACCTCCCTGGTGGACAATGAGGTGGCCTCGGAGATGGCGGACCTGATCTACCGTTTCAAGCGGTTCAACCCTGGGCAGAAGCTGAACCTGAACTTTGCTGCTGATCCCCCTCCTCTACCGGAAGGCATTACGGAAGAGACGATCGAGGAGTATGAGGGGGAGGACGCTCCCGAAGATACCGACGCTCCTGATGCCGAGGGTCCTCCGGAGGCTAACGTCGATGCCGATGGCCAGGGAGATCAGGCTGCCGAGGCCTGAGCTACTTCGTTGTTTTATAATTTTTTTTGTATTACTATGGCCGTTGGCCATATTTCCGAACACCTTAATGCCGAGGGCATTTTTAATTTAAGTAATATTTACTTTTATTACTTGTGTTTTAAATTTTACCCATGTATGTTACTGCCGTAGGCTAATAACTGTCTAGGATAGTTACTGACTCTATGCCGTTGGCCATTTAGGAGTCTGCTTTACTTTTGGTAGATAAGTTCAGAGTGATAGTACTGCCGTTGGCTCGCAAATGTTTGCCTGAACCCAAGTATCATTGGCATCGGTAGAATCGAGGCCCCAATAGCCTTCGTCCATAGGAGTGTCGCGGGCAAGTCTAGGATACCGAGAGCGATCAGATTACCGTGGGTAATTCTGGTGCACCGTACTGCCGTTGGCTCGTACATAATGCTCGTTGGCCGGAAATTGTAAAAAATGGGCCAAGCTATCTTTGATTCGGCAGTAGGCTTGACGATCGTAGCTTTTAGTTGCCGTTGGCAATGTTGCTGTGGCTCGTTCATAATGAGCCCTACCGAAATATTTTTTGAAAAAGATGCCGATAGGCCATAATGTTCCGAACATGTGCAATTCTGAATAATCTCATTTTATATATATAAGTGCCATGGGCAAAAAATACAAATTCCTCCCTGCCGTTGGCTAGGGGGCTTTACTTGAAATAACTTTTGAGGTGCTCCACGTTCCATGGGTGACCGAGGGTCTTCCCATCCGTGCCTCGGAGTCTGTAGGTTCCCGATCTGAGGATGCCGATGACTTCATAGGGTCCTTCCCAGGAAGGTCCGAGGGTTCCTTCCGTTGGGTTTTTGGTTGCAAGCGAGACCTCGCGCATAACCCAGTCTCCGATTCTGAAGGAGCGGGGCCTGACCCTAGAGTCGTAGTACCGAGAGACGCGCTGCTTGTACGCTTCATTCCGAAGGTTGGCTACCGTTCGGCGTTCCTCAATCAAGTCCAGGCTTAGCGCCACTGCAGCTTCGTTTGCCTTCGGCTCGAAGGTTTCCGTTCGGTAGGATGACTCGCCGATTTCTACTGGGACCACGGCTTCTGAGCCGAATGCAAGGCTGAAGGGAGTTTCCCCCGTGGAGGTTCGGTAAGATGTTCGTATGGCCCATAGAGCTTCGGGAAGCTTCTCCGGCCAGGCGCCCTTGGCACTGTTGAGTTGCCGTTTCAAGAGTTTCTTGATGATTTTGTTTACGGCTTCCACCTGGCCGTTTGACTGAGGGTGAGCTGGAGAGGTGAAGAACAGGTTGATCTTGAGGCGGGTGCAGAATTGTCGGAAGAGTCCTGAATCAAACTGCCTGCCGTTGTCGGTGATGATAGCGTAGGGGATGCCGAAGCGGCAACAGATGTTAGTCTAGACGAACTCTTCGACCCTTTCCGCCGTTATGGTGGCTAGGGCTTCGGCCTCGACCCACTTCGTGAAATAATCCACGACCACGATTGCATACTTAACTTGTCCCTTGCCCTGCGGCATTGGGCCGATTAGGTCAAGTCCCCATTGGGCAAACGGCCAAGGACTCACGATCGGTGTAAGAGGTTCGGCAGGCAGGTACGGAATATTGCCGAACCGCTGGCATTTGTCGCACTTCTTCACCTTCGCTATTGCATCCCGATGCATCGACGGCCAGTAGTAGCCCTGCCGGAAGGCTTTGTGGGCCAGGGATCTGGAACCAGAGTGATCGCCGCAGACACCACTGTGGATCTCCCGAAGGACGTATTCACCCTGCTCTTCGGTAATGCACTTCATGTAGGGGGTGGTGTAACCACGCTTGTACAGAACGTCATTGATGATGATGTACCTCGTAGATCGGTAACGTAGCCTTCTTGCTTGGGCCTTGTCCTCTGGAAGGGTACCGTTGGCTAGGTAGGCATATATTGATGACATCCAGGTGTCTTCGTACCGAACGGTACATATGTCAACGGAGGTGGTGCTTGGCTGGGTCAAGATCTCGACAGGGACCTGTCGGCCAATTTTATCGTTGATTGCCGAAGCAAGGCGGGCTAGCGCATCGGCATGGCTGTTCTCCGATCTGGGAACCTGTCGAATCTCGTAGGCCTCGAATTTGTTTAGCAGTTGGTGTGCCGCCGTGAGGTATGCCGTCATCGATGCGTCCTTTGCTGCGAAATCGGCAGTCACCTGGTTCACTATGAGCTGCGAGTCGCTGTAGATGCTGACCTGCCTAGCACCCATGCTCTTAGCTAGCCGAAGGCCGGCTAAGAGTGCTTCATATTCGGCTTCGTTGTTGGACGTTCGGAAGCCGAATCTGATGGCATATTCCATCTTGGTCCCATCGGGAGCGGTGAGTACAAGACCAGCTCCGCATCCCTGCTGGTTTGCCGAGCCGTCCACATGTAGGATCCAGATGGGTTTGGACTGGTCTAACCGGCTGCCGTTCGGTAGGACTTCCAATGGAGGGGTCTTCTCTGGTTCTGAAGCCTCCGAGGGCGTTAGTTCAGCGATAAAATCCGCCACGGCCTGTCCCTTCTCGGCAGGCCTGGGCTTGAACTGTACGTCGAATTCTCCGAGCTCGATCGCCCATTTCACCAGCCTACCGGACGTTTCGGGTTTTTGAAAAACCTGCCGAAGGGGTTGGTTGGTTAGAACAATGATGGTGTGGGCCTGGAAATAGGGCCTCAACCGTCGGGCGGAAACGACCAGAGCAAAAGCCAGCTGCTCGAGTGGGGGGTACCGAGACTCTGCCCCCTGGAGGGCCTTACTGACATAAAAAATCGGTAGCTCCGCTTTCTCTGGGACCCGTATCAGTACTGAACTAACGGCAGTATGGGATACCGATAGATACAGGGATAGAATTTCTCCAGGTAGGGGTTTAGATAGTAGTGGCGCCCTGGCCATGTAGTCCTTTAAGTCTTGAAATGCCTTGTCGCATTCGGCAATCCACTCGATATGGTGTTTGCCCCCTTTCAAGGCTTTGAAGAACGGTGCGCACTTATCTGTGGCTTTGGAGATGAAGCGAGTGAGGGCTGCCACTCGTCCGGTAAGGCTCTGGATGTCCTTTTGCGTCTTCGGCACCTCCATGTCGATTATAGCTTTGATTTTATCGGGGTTTGCTTCGATACCCCTCTGGCTGATCATGAAACCGAGGAATCTTCCGGAAGATACGCCGAAGGCGCATTTCGTTGGGTTGAGTCTCATTCGGTAGTCCTTCAAGATGCCGAACATGAGCGATACGTTTTTCAGATGCTCGCCTGCCGTTCGGCTCTTTACTAGCATGTCATCCACGTAGACCTCCATTGTACTGCCGATCTGCTCAGCGAAGATTCGGTTGACCAGTCTCTGGTAAGTCGCGCCGGCATTCTTCAAGCCGAACGGCATGACGTTGTAACAGTATAGGCCTTTGTCTGTTATGAACGCCGTGTGTTCGCTATCGGCAGGATGCATGAAGATCTGGTTGTATCCAGAGTATGCATCCATGAAGCTGAGCAGTTCGTGACCGGCAGTGGCGTCTACCAGTTGATCGATGCGTGGCAACGGGAAGCTGTCCTTCGGACAGGCCTTATTGAGGTCGGTATAATCCTGGCACATTCGCCATCCGCCCTTTGCCTTCCGAACCATGACCGAGTTTGCCAGCCATTCCGGGTATATGGCCTCCCGAATGAAGCCTATGGTCATGAGTTTGTCCACTTCGTTCTTCATAGCTTCATACCGTTCGGCATCATAGGATCGGCGCTTTTGCCTGACGGGTTTGAAGGCTGGTGAGATGCTGAGCTTGTGGTTGATGACATCGGGAGATATGCCCGGCATGTCGTTATAAGACCAGGCGAAGACTTCCGAGTTCTGCCGAAGGAACTGGATGAATTCGGCACGGAGGGTGGCATTCAGCATGGTGCCGATTCTTACGCACCGTTCCGGTTGGCTTTCGTCTAGCGCCACAGTTTCAAGATCTTCGGCAGGTTGTGCCACCGGAGTGGGCGTTTCCTCCCTTGGATCATCTACTGGTTCATTGCCGTTCGGCAGGTCTACGACAGTCAGGGTCTCCTTTTGCTTCTGAGGAGCTGCCGATTTCAGTGCCGTAGCGTAGCAGTTCCGAGCGCTCACCTGGTCGCCCCTGATTGCCCCAGTGCCGAAGCAGGTTGGGAATTTCATCAGCAGCATGTGGGGTGACAAGTGGGCCTTGATCGCCGTGAGTGCCGTTCGGCCTACTATGACGTTGTAAGCCGTTGGGCAGTCCACCACGAGGACTGGTCGTAGACCATGGTCCTCCGTGGGGCCACGCCGAAGGCAATTGGCAAGCTGACACTGCCGACTGGCTGGACCAAGTCTCCCGAAAAAGCTGAGGAGAGGCGAGAGCTGCCGGTTGACCTGGCTGTCATCTATTCCGAGTTCTTTGAATGCATCGGCAAAGATGACGTTTACCGAACTGCCAGTGTCGATCAGAACTCGTCCGACATCGAATTCGGCAATCTCGGCCCGGATGATCATTGGGTCGTCATGTGGGTAGATGATTCCTTCTTCTTCTTCCTCAGAGAAAGTGATAGGCTCCCACCTGACCTTCGGCATCTTCACATGCCGGCTGCTCTCAATGCCGAGGACCTGAGGGTACTGTGCCGCTCTGACATACTGCTTCATCGAACGGTTAGATGCCCCGGCGAGGGTTGGACCACCGCTGATAGTGCTGATCATGTTGATCTGCTGATTGGCGTTCGGCACCGGCGCCTGCTGCGGCCTGGCTATGTACTGATCCAGCTTGCCTTCTCGAATCAGCCGCTCGACAATTTTTCGCAGACTTATACAGTCCTCGGTATTGTGGCTATTCTGCTGATGGTATCGGCAGAATTTCCCTATGTCTCAGCCATCCTGCCGACTAGGCTTCCGGAAGGCGGGCTTCGGGATTATCTCGTTTTCGTTCATCAGTACTGCCTCGTAGGAGGTGTTGAGCAAGGTGAACACTTCCGTTCCTTGGTTGTGAGCTGGCAGCGGCGCTCGGTAGTTGTCCCTACCGTACTTGCTTTTATTCTTCTTGGAATGCCCCCTTTGGGAACTTCCAGTATCTTTGCGCTTATGACTGTCAGGGTATTCGACTGCTTGCGCCGTTGGTACGAACGGCGATGCCTGTGCCGTGGAAGACCGCTGTATGTATTCTGCCTGCCGAGCCGTGGGCTCGGCCCTTGAGTTGAAGTATTCGGCTTTGGCATGAATTGCCGCTTGCTTCATGAGTTCATCGTACGTACGCAAATTGCTGCTGTGCACCAGATACCGAAAGTGTGAGGACCGTAGGCCACTCTTGAAGGCGCCGTAGGCTGCCCTGTCTTCGGTATCCGGGCATCTCGAGTATTCATGGCTGAAACGTGCGGCATATTCGCGCAAGGGTTCGTCATCTCTCTGCCGAATGTTATACAGGTCATCGGCAGAGTACATTCTGTCTGTCTGAATCATGAAATGGTTCAGGAAGATCTGCTTTAGTTCGTCGAAGGAATCCACCGTTCCTGGTTCCAATCGGTAAAACCAATTCAGAGCCGCCTCCGTGAGCGAAGAGGGGAACAGCAGGCATAGTCCTTCGTCGCTTAACCCTCGGCACCCTACAGCCGATTGGAAAGAGTGGAGGTGCGTCAGTGGGTCCTCCACTCCTGTGTAAGGGGTTATGCGTAGGGGCTGGACGTCTCGGTCTTGCCGTGAGTGCCTTACGCGCTCGGTGAAGGGTCCTGGCCGAAGCCTTCCCCAGTCTGGCTCCTGTGAGCGTGTCCTGTCGTCCTCCATCTTCTGTACCCTCTGAAGGAGGAGGCGAATGACGGGATCCCTGTCTGGTATAGCCTCGGCAACCTGATGCGCCGATCGCTGCTGGGACCTGGCAGGGTTCACCTCGGAGAATTTCGTCGGGGTTTCCGAACGGTAAGATGATGACCGGTCGTTGGACGGGGAGTATTCTTTGTCAGATTCGGCCGTGGACTCCAGGACCGGTATCCTTCGTATAGGAGATTTCCTCCCTAGATCCCTCAGGCGAGGATCGTTTAGGCGCGCATTGATTCTGATCGGCGATTCTTGCCGTTCGGTCCGTCGCTCGTCTTCCCGATCCAACAGCCTGTGTCGGCAATCGGAATAGACCCTGCTCGGCCCGTGGGGCCTGTTCTTCGGCGCAGGGACTACCAACTGCTTGGACGGCGCAGGCGTTGCAGGCGTTGCCTTTGCTGCCTGCTTGCCTTTCCTCTGCCGACGGGGAGTCTGTACGCTTTCGGACGTCTGTATGTTCTGCGTTTGTTGCTGGTTCAGCTGTTGCTGTGTCTCATCCACTCTGGTTGAGAGGTAGTTGTTGTGTTCTTGTAGCCTAGCCATGTCCTGCCGAAGGGACACGACTTGGGCTAAAAGTTCCGTGTTTTCAGCGGCTTGGTGTACCGGAGGGTTAGTTGCCGGTGTGTATGGTTGTGGAGCTGGGCTTACCCAGCTTGGCATACCGAACGGCATCCCCTCTCGCGGTACGAACGTAGTTTTTTCAGTGGTCCCCATATGTTTGGGACAAAGGGTCGATTTGTTTTTTCGGAAATTCCCACAGACGGCGCCAAACTGTTGACGCCAAAAAGTGGTTCTCTGACTTAGAGGGTCAACTTAGTAATTTATGCCTTCGGTAATTCAAGGGCTTCGGTAGGGAGCGTAATCTGCAAAATAAGAGAATGCTCGGTAAGACCTAGGCACCGGTGTGGTACCGGCCGTAGGCTCTCCGACGCTTAAGTAAGTTCGGGATTAAGAAAGATTAACTGACAGATCAATAGGCTTGTATGCCGTACGTTCTGATTACCTCTATTTTGGGGTAGTTGGCCTCTTTTATAGGCCTTGGGAGGTGTGCATTTGATGTAGAATTTCGATGTGGGACAGTGGGCGTCGATTGTGAGCGCGCCACGTGTCCTGAGAGTGGGCGTTGCCCTAATGGAGGGATCGGTAGTCATATTGCCGAAGGCAACGTTGACCAGGCACTGGGTACCGAATGCGACTTTGACCAGGGTCGATCCTGTCCACGTGTCTCTCTCTGATTGACTGTTCGTTATGGTGTAAACAGAAGATACTTTAGCAGGAGAAGAAGGCTTCTCTTTTCTGTTTGCTTAATCAGGGCTTTTGAATTGGCTGACAACATGGTTGCGACTTCTCGACTCCAGAGAATTTTTGATACTAAAGTATTCAAAAGCTATGAGCAATGAGGAGTTGGAATAAGTTGTCGGAAATGCCAAATATGCTATATTTCTTTTTCTGCAAAGGCCCATGTTCTGTAGCTGATGAAATGGGTGGTGGAGTTGTGATGATAGTCTATGTTGGGCCTTAAGAAGTCCTCAGACATTGGAATGTCTTATATTGAGTAGACCTTGGATCGAAGCTTCATCATCAATTCCAAAGGTTACAAGTACTAGACCCAATGAGCGTTTACCTAACCATACAAAGGATGGCGTTGCAAAGTCCAAGTGACACAACACTGAAAGAAGGGTTACACGGATAGTTAGCCCCAGTATGTTGAAATTGTAGCTGGTGAGCGGGTATTCTAGGAATTATTTATTGGGAAAATGTGGGAAGGTAAGTCCCCGTTAGGTTAAGCTATTGAAGAAGTTACTTGGGAGCCGAGACGCAAATGCGGGCCACGTACCCTTACCCTTTCAACTGGAAGGTATGTAAATTTCGAGGACGAAATTTTATAAGGGGGGTAGATTGTAACATCCCTGTCCGAAAAAGAAATAAATAATTAAATTAAGAGGAAATAAATTGAAATGAGAAAATAAATTGAAATAAACAATAAAAAATAAAATGATTTGAATTAATTAAGGGTTTTGGAAAATAATAAATATTTACGTAATTTTAAAAAGGGGCAAAAAGGTCATTTTAAGTTTGGGAAGGAATTTGGGACTTCCGGTTATACCGTTACGTAGAGCATGTCGAAGCGAGTCCGTAGACACGTACCGGGCTCGAATCCGAGTTGTAATGAGAGAGATACGAGCAAAAATGGAAGAGGGGCAAAAATTATAATTTTTGAAAAACTGGTTTTAAAACCAGATTTCTCTCTCTCTCTCTCTCTCTCCCATGCGAGCCCCCCCTGTGAACAGCACAGCGGATGTTCACCTTCGCCGCCACCACCACCGGCCTCCACTCCGGCTGGGATCGGACCCAAAATGACTAGCACACCCCCGCCGTCGAACCCCAGCCCTCCTCTGCCGTCGCCAGCAGCTCCAGTCGCCGGAAAACGCTCGGAATCGCGTGGGTTTTGACAGAATTTCTTCGGCTCCGTTCTCCGTCGTCCGGCCGCCATTTTTGGCGATCCAGGTATGGAAATTCATCTATTCCTCGAGCTCTAGCTGCTGGTTGGGTAGGATTGCTTCAATATTTAGTGTAGGCAAGTCGATTTTCGAATTGAAAAATCTGCCGGTTTCGACCTCCGTTTTCAGCCACTTCCGGTTGGTTTTTGGGGTATGCCCAAGAACAAAAGTGACTCCAAATTAGGTGTATTACCTAGGGTAGGAGTTTGGAGTCAAGATGTTAAGTTTTTCCGGCGAGCGGTTATCGCTTTGGACACCCACGCGCTGCCAGCGCGTGTGGCTGCGCGTGGTCACTGTATCAGAGGGGTATTAAGTCCCAATGCGATCCCCTGGTCCTCACGAGCGCGTAGGATTTTACGGATCTCAATTTGGATACCGTATGAGTCTCAAACGGATATCGCCTATTACGCGTTATCCGGGTTCGACAGGTTTGGACCGTTGGATGGTCTTGAATTTATTATATGTTAACCTGGGCATCCTTAGGATTGAGTAGGATTCGACGGATCGTAGAACGGAGTCCCGGATACTCCGAAAATGCCAACCCTAGGGCTAGGATTTCAGTAACCGTCCGATCGTACGATCGTGAGTGATCCGGCCGTCCGATCTGGACCAAACTTGCAGGATGTGTGTCCGAAGCCTTGTAGGACACGTAGGAACTTTTGGATTGGAGTTTGGAGGTCGTGGGCCCCGCGGGCCCGGTTGACCAAGTTTGGGCAGTTTGACCCTCGGTTGACCGTGAGTCTTCCGATGTAGTTTTCACTCTTCAAGGAGTACTAGAACGACTCTTTTGGACGAGTCTTGACCGTCATTTGATTTATGTAGGTCTTTGAGATTATTTTCGTGGTTTTGTGATGGAAATCTTATGTTTTTGAATTTAATGATTTATTTAAATACTTTATATATTTAATAGTTGAATTCCTTATTCTTGTAAAGTAATTGTGATACATATGAGTTTGACCTATTCGAGTGTCTTGAGTTTTTATATAATATTTGAGAAAGTACTATCCCTGTTGATTTTGTGTTGGGTACTTAGAATGTTAATTTGAATGCTATTAGCACTACCTTAGGTACCTCCCCGGTTATGAGTTTAATGTTAGAAAGGTTTTTGGTCTCTACTGTGAATATGTCACACGTGTCGTTGGAGTTTTCCGGCGTGTGACGGACCCCATACGTGGCTGTGGATGTTCCGGCGTATGGGGTGGATTATATGATTGTTATGTCACACGTGTCGTTGGAGTTTTCCGGCGTGTGACGGACCCCATACGTGGCTGTGGATGTTCCGGCGTATGGGGTGGATTATATGATTGTTATGTCACACGTGTCGTTGGAGTTTTCCGGCGTGTGACGGACCCCATACGTGGCTGTGGATGTTCCGGCGTATGGGGTGGATTATGTGATTGTATGTCACACGTGTCGTTGGAGTTTTCCGGCGTGTGACGGACCCCATACGTGGCTGTGGATGTTCCGGCGTATGGGGTGGATTATATGATTGTTATGTCACACGTGTCGTTGGAGTTTTCCGGCGTGTGACGGACCCCATACGTGGCTGTGGATGTTCCGGCGTATGGGGTGGATTATATGATTGTTATGTCACACGTGTCGTTGGAGTTTTCCGGCGTGTGACGGACCCCATACGTGGCTGTGGATGTTCCGGCGTATGGGGTGGATTATGTGATTGTATGTCACACGTGTCGTTGGAGTTTTCCGGCGTGTGACGGACCCCATACGTGGCTGTGGATGTTCCGGCGTATGGGGTGGATTATGTGATTGTATGTCACACGTGTCGTTGGAGTTTTCCGGCGTGTGACGGACCCCATACGTGGTTGTGGATGTTCCGGCGTATGGGGTGGATTATATGATTTATTTTGCCCAGGCCCGTCGGAGTTTGTCCAAGCCTTTCGGATGATTTATTTTGCCCAGGCCCGTCGGAGTTTGTCCAAGCCTGTGATGTCTTCTTAATACGATGCAGTGGGTATAAGTGAGAATGTTTCATTGTCTATTATCGGAGTTGTGACTATTGATGATGAGAACTACGTGTGGCTTGATCCCTTGTCCAAGGGTACGTAGGCAGCCTGGGGTCTCACCAGGTGCAGCCGCGGAATATTATTGCGTTTAAAAGGTTTGATCGATTCTGAATGTGTGATCGGGTTTTCAATGTGATTGTTGGATTTAAATCCGGTTTAATGATTTCTGTGGTATTTGTAAAGTTGTTGGAGGTCATTAATTACATGGCTTATGTATTAATTGACTTAAGAACATTGTCGGTTGAATTATTTGAAGGCCGGAGGCCAATTAGATGAATTGCCTGAGATTATATTGTGCATGCTTCCGGTTGGTATTGTTAAATGTGTTTTATGCAGGTTGGAATTTTTGGGAAATGTTCAATTTATAGAGGAGACTCTGCCGAAATTTCGGTAGAAAGTCTCGTGCTCTTTCCCCTTAATTTGGAAAAGAGGCTTGGTTTTTAGTTAGTGGGCCCGGCATCAGTGTGATGTCGGAATTTCCACAGGATTTGTCTCGAGTTTCGAGGAATTCGGGGCGGGTCCTGTCACAGATGGGAATGCATTCTTCATGAAATTTGTTCCAATGGGTGTCTATTAAGACATATCTAAATTTGAGCCTCATTGGATACATATTGAAACCTCAGGCCTTCCTACACCAAGCCTGGTTCAGAAGAATCGTTTTTTTTTCAGCAACCAAAAGAGAACCCACATGGGTTGGCAGCAAAAGGCAGCCACAAGTTGAAGACCAAATGAATGTAAATCTGTGCAAAAAGAATGAATGGACAGCATGGCAGAATTCCTTGGCATATCACATAATTGAATGATCAAATGAAGAGAGTCAGCACGTGAAGAAAGCAAAAGCAAAAGAAGAATGGGCAGCCAAAGGATGAATCATTGTTTGTGGTCAGTCAACTTGAAATAAACTAATGCTTTACTTCCTTAAGGTGCTGCACTCAACTAAAAGAAATGAAATTGAATAAGAAAAGCAATGGAAGTGGAGCATGTACCATAAGAATTAAAAATGAGAAAGCTACGGGAGTGGCATGATGGGATAATAGTTTATTCAAAGCATATTGCAAGGTTGCAACAGGAACTTCTCCCAACTCCTATAAATAGGGAGATCCTCCACAACATTCAACACACCGAGAGCTCCACAATTCCTTGAGCTTTCTCCTTCTTCCAATTCTTCTAGTTCTAAATTTATGTTTTAGTTTTATTTTATGGGGAACTAACTCCCTAACTAAGGCTAGGGGAAAGCTTTTAATATGAGTATGTAATTTTTATTAGTTTGATCCAAACTTAAGCTTTAATGTGATTTTGTAGTTTTTGTTCAAATGGAATTTGTAGTTTTCTTTTTTAATTAATTGATGAATGTTTGATAATCTATTTCATGGGTTCAATCATGTTTTTCCCATTGTGTAGTAAAAACTTTCATGCTTTTAAAAGAGAAGAGAATTACTAAAGATTAATAGAATTTTGATGAAGTTTATTTTTTGATAGTTTGTTGCCAATGGTACAAGTTATGCTTAGAATACTTCTAAAGGAAATTAAAAAGAGCTTTAATTATTTTGAACAACTACATTGGAAAATATTTTGTGGATCAAATTATTAAGAGTTGCATGCTTATGTTAAAAGTGGAACCCCAATGCCTTAGTGTTTTAATCAATTAAATTTCTTTAAATCAAATCATGCTTAAATCTACTTCTCAATCACACTTTTTTTTTTTTTCATCTCTGTTGTTTTCTTTATATCGCTCTCTGTGGGAACAACACTCGGACTTCCGAACTACACTGCTATACGACACCTCCCCTTGGGTTTTGCAAAGTGGTACTAACAACTATATATATATATATATGATGGGCGGATGAATAAAAAAAAAAAAAATGTGGCTAGATTGTCTACCAATTCGGCCAAAGCTTTATATATATATATATATATATATATATATATATAATAGGACAAAATAGCTTTCGGCCCATCATCCCAACTTTGAATGCATTCATTCACTCACTTTATATATATATATATATATATATATATATTATCTTGAAACATGATATGGAGGGCTTAAAACTTTCCAGCCGCCACTCATGCATATTCATTTATTTATATATGCTCTTATATATATATATATATAAGCATAGAGTAGTGCAAGAAAAACTTAAACTTTCCAGCTTGGCTGTTCCACATTCATTCATTTATATATATATATACAAATATAATAAAATAGGACAAGGAGGGTTTAAACCAAAACCCTCCAGCCGTACACTTGCAAGAGTTCCAAAGCATCAACTCTAAAATCTCGGACGCACACAGACCAAAATTTGGACCCTTCAAACCCCAAATCTCGGCCGCCAACTTTCAAAAGCCCAGCCACCTTTTAGCCTCCAGTCATATTCTAACAACACCTGGCCGCATTTTGCAATAGACCCGGCCGTGCTCTCCCAACCACGTAGACATCCAGCTGCATAGTTTCCACACCCCAGGCCGCATCTCAAGCCTCTCACCTCGGCCGACTTCTATTCTTTACGCCCAACCATTTCTCTATTTCTGAAAGGAGCCTGGGTTTGGTGAATTCTCACCACCCCCAAACAAGTTGTTTTCCTCTTTGTAATATATAATGTACCTATAAATATACTCATATCAAGAAAAATAATTTTCCTTTTGCTCATTGTGTACGGGATAGGTAATAGGTACATTTAGGGGTGGGCTCGGTTTGGTTTGGTTCGGTTTTGAGGTCAAACCGTGCGCCGAACCATGAACTCCGGTTTGAAGAAAATTCAAACCGTGCGCCGAACCAATGAACCGGTTAACCGAGATGATCGATTAACCGGTTAGCTCGGTTTGGTTGGTTTGGTTTGGTTAAAACCTGCTTGGAAACATGTAGACTCTAAATTCATTCAAACTTAAACATTCATTCACCATTCACATTACAACATATTCAAATTCATTCATTCAATCAATCCTTTCAATTCAAACTAAAACATATGCATCGTTCATCATTCACATCCATCCAAAGTTTCAAAGTAAACCATATGCATCATTCACCATTATGTAAAAGTATTGACTAAGTATGAAAAATGGGTTTTCGGAATAATCATTTTCTCAAGATAATTTTTGGCGGCTTTTATTCCTCACACATCAAATAAGAAAACTTGATTTTATGGAATTTTAGTATGAAGTATATATTGACTTAATGAACCATCATTTTTAGCCTAAATCGTATTTTGCACTAAAATCGATTTTTCATGATTTGATTTGGTTGGAATTTGATTTTCTAGTATTTTTATTTGAATCCAAATGGGGGGTACTTCCTTATTTACATTGTAAACTTAAGTAAATGGAGTAATATAAAATAAATAAAAGTAAAATGACAAAGACATTTACTTAAATGTTGAAAATGGAATAAGGTTGTATTATAATTATTTAATTACATATAATTTAACATATCCGGTTCGGTTCGGTTCACCTACGGTTTCTGAAATTGAAAACCGAATGCCAAACCATGAAGGCCGGTTTGGTTCGGTTCATGCACCGTTGGCCAAAAAAAGAAAAAAAAAAACCAACCAAACCAGACCGATCGGTTTGGTTCGGCCGGTTTGGCGGTTTTCGGTCCCATATGCCCAGCTCTAGGTACATTACCTATCCCATTGTTTTCCTCTTTGTAATATGTTATTTACAAAAAAAAAAAAAAACAGTAAGTTATATATATAACATAGGTACAGTATTTATAAAATTATATATATATATATAACATATAGAAATAAATCTAAATACTCTCAAACATGAAAACGGAATAAATCTTTACTTATTTTCAAACTTTTCCAATCTGAAATGCTAAAGGGCATTTTACTATGTTTATATGAAGGTTCCTATAGTTTAATAAACGAATAAATTAAGTACAATGCCAATGCATGAATTTCTATTTTCTTTTACAGGTTTTTCCTAATAAACTAAAGCATCAAAACTTTGTTATAATAAACTACAGTATTGAGCAGTGTAGACTATTTTGTTGGCTGTTTGGAGGTAGGAAAATTCACCCAGGCACCTTGGAATTACGGCCGGGTTCTTGGGCAAAGGAGTTGTGGCCGAGTCTTTTTGGTTTGGAATATTAGAATTGTTGCGGCTAGAGGTATTTGAAATGCCGCAAATTGGGCTGAAGGTCTCTAGGCTTAAAACTATTTGTTTTAATTATATATATATATATATACGTGTGAATGAATGCGGCTGGAGGGTTTTTTGTTTAAGCCCTCCCTATCCTACTTTATGATAGTATAATATATATATATATATATGTATATATAAATAAGTGAATGAGGACATGCGGCCAGGTTGGAAAGTTTAGGCCTTCCTCATCCTTATGCTTATATATATATAAAGTGAGTGAATGCATTCAAAGTTGGGATGATGGGCTGAAAGCTATTTTGTCCTATTATATATATATATAACCTAAGGAACTAGGTAACTAAGAGAAGACTTAAAAGAAACCTAGGAGGCTTACTAACTTTGAAGAAAATTGGGAGACTTGCTAACTCATAAAACCACTTTTCATATCAAATTTACTAAAAATTACGGCCTTTCTAATCTATTAACTAAATCTCTTTTGTTAGGAATAGGGTACCTAATCCATTCTAAAACTGAATTAAGAGGGTTATAGTTAATAACTAGACGTGGGGCTCCTCTTCTAACTCGGTATTTTTCTGGACATAAAAAGCTGGACAGGACCAGGGTGACTTACTTTTTCTAACTATTCCTTTACTAATTAAATCCGTGACTTCGGCTTTGCATAATTCCATCAACTCCTGACTCATTTGAATTGGATGGGCTTTAGTGGGAATATTCTTTTCACTAAACGACTTGACATAAGGTAGAGAAACGACATGTTGCTTACGATGCCAAAAGGCATTAGGCATATCTGAACAAACTTCATTTTTTAACTTATCTTCAAATTTACTAATTTCTAGCTGTTGTGACTTGTCGGCTAACTGTTGTTCTACCCTTTAAACCTAATTTCTTCTTTAAGAAAATTAACCTGTTTGCTTTTACTTTTTATTAACTTGATTGATTTAGAAATTGCTGACTTTTGTAAGGACTTAAGACTGTGTAATTCAGGCTTAGTTAAAAACTCAAATTTAACCTTTTCTCCTAATTGGCTTGAGGTGACTCCATCATATTCTACCTGAAAGGGGTAAAGTAAAGAGATAAAGGGTAATCCTAAAATTACGTTGTTAAATGGTGGAGATAAGTCATTTAGGAAATATTATTAATGAAGTCAATACAAGTTATCCACCTATTCCGATGCCAGTCTCTCAAGCCAAGAAGCCTCTCTTCCAGTTCAAATGCCTCCCTCAAAGGGAAATCAAAGAAAGAATTAACAGAGTTAGCTGAGCAACTTCTTGCTCAGGTTTCCCAAATGAAGGACGAAGATGATGACGATGCCAGCCCAAGGTCTGAATCTTCTTCAAGCCAGATGCCTAGTCAGCAATTTAGCCAGAAGCCTATGCCCAGATGGTCATATTATGTGCCCGACAGTCAAGATCTTATGATCTCTCTGAAGATTGAAAGCCCTTCAAGTCAAAGATGCCTCTGCCAAAGTTAAAGTAGCCGAAAGCAGAGTTAAAGTATTTCACTTCAAGTTAAAGCAAAGATGCCTTTCTTTTCAAAGGTGCCTTCCAGTTAAAGCAATTCTCCTTAGAGTAAAAGCAAAGATTGCCCCGACAAAGTGAAAGTTAAAGCAAAGTATCTTAGTTAAATGTTTTTCACTTAAGTTAAATCAAAAGTTATTTTGTCTTCTTTGTAAGCTAAGTGCTATAAGTTAGAGTTTCGTTTCAGTTGTACTCAAGCTGGACATACGAGCATTGTAATTTTCAGTTTTCATAGATCTTCAGAGTGGAGAGCTAGGATTTCTGTAAGTACTTTGCTTGTCTTGCTTCACTTAAGCCAAGGCCAAGTTATCTTTAAATAAAGTATCTTATTTATCATATGTTTTCATAGTCCTTCACATTCAAATTTATAAGCATTAATTTAAATGATTAATCATATTTCATTCATGCTATTTCTGAATTAAGAATTCTTTGCATTTATTCTTTAATTAAATTCTATTTTGAGTTATTCCAGTTTTATTTCTTTTCTTTGCAAACACGCCTACGCCATCTTAGACTTAGCTCCCAAGCTTTCTTTCCGCAATAAACTAGTTAAAAAGCCTGTTTAAGTTTCTTTCATTTTCATTTTCATTCATCTATATCCTCTTATATATATAGATATATATATATATGATGGGTGGATGAATAATATAAAAACATATAAAAAAAGAATGTGGCTAGCTTGTCTACCAATTCGGCCAAAGCTTTATATATATATATAGTAAATGAATGAATGAAGTAAGTGAATGAATCATGCCAAAGCTTGGAGTTTTGTAATTGATGCGGCCGAAAAGTTTTTTTGCAAAGCAAATTGCAAAGGTGCTGCTGGAGCAGGCTGAAAAGTTTGTTATTGAATTAATAGATTGCAAGTGGTGGAATTCAAAGATGGGAAGGACTTGTAGCCAATACCAGACTCATTGCATCTCAAATCAAGGGGAGAATTTTCACAATCCCAATGACATTTTGGGCAGTTCATGCCTAGAGCTCCGGAAGACATTAATATTGGAAGGATTTTCAAGACAGAATTAGTTGTGGCCATTTAAAGGCCAAATCCTGTTAGCTAAGGAAGCTCTATAAATAGGTCATCAGAAGAAAAAGAAGAAGGGGGCCCCAACTGAACACACAAAAACCTATCTTTTTGTCCGGTACTTTTCAATTCATAGTTTAGGATTTTATCTTTCGAGCGCTTTAGATTATCCAAGTTCTTCATTTCTCCTCGTGTAAGTTCACTTTCTTGCAATTTAATTTCAATTGTCTTTAAATTCAAGTTTAATTCAAGTATTTATTGCTTTAATCTATTTTATCGCATTTACATTTCTGTCATCTATTTTATCGCATTTACATTCCTGTCATTTCGTTTACTGCATTTACATTCACTGCACTTATCACAAAAATCCTAAAAATAGTCATAGAAAGCTCAATCATCCTTGACCTCGAGTGGTTTGGTGGTGGCACGCCTACGCATCTTAAGAGAAGAAGGACAAAAAAAAAATCCTTCAATCGGCCTACCCGACCGAAAAGAGGGAAACATAATTTGGCACGCCCGGTGGGACTAGAAAAGAATTGTGTGGTTGTAAACAATAGGAGGAATCCTAGAAGAGATCAAGAATTTGAAGAGTCTAGACTTCATTCGGAATCAGAGTCGAGCATGGCTGGTTCACTTCCTACAAACTCTCAACCACAAGATGTTCCAAACAATCAACAAAGCCAAAATGGCCTCGGCCGAAATGCGGCCGTCAATCTCGACCACGTGGTGGTTGAAGATATTGTGGAAGTCGCCGGTGGACCAGTCTTGGCCAAGTTCGGCCACATCGTTGGAAATCCAACAACTCTTCCGTACAATAGAGACGTCGAGCAACCAAAGAATGCAGGAGGCGGCTCAAACGATTGCTCAAATCGTTGCTCAAACAGTTGCTCAAACCATGGCCACTCAGAATGCTCAGATCAATGAGAGGTTTGATCGATTGCTAGGCCAACAAATTGGCCAAAATGGAAATCAGGCGGCAAATGGAGTGCAAGTGGCAGGGCTTCAAGTGGAGGCCCAACCAAACATCTTTGGGGCGAATCCGCCTCAACCAAATGCACCGGCTGGGGGCAACCCTGCCCCAGCGGTCAATGTTCTACCGATGGGTAATAACCCATATGCGGGCGGCCAATCAATTCCAAGGACTCCCGCAGTACAACCAATTCCGCCCACAAGTTCACCAGGGGGCAAGGGTCAATTTCACTGGGCCTCATATAAACCAATTCGCCGAAGTCGGTGGATGGAATAATCTTGGTGGGAATAATCCATTACTAGGAAATCAAGCAATTGACCGAGGAGCGGTCGAGCAGATGATCCAAGATATGGTGCCCCATGCTAGAAGAATTGGTAGACCCATCTACCGGAGGCCATATCCGGAGCATTTTGATCAAGAGGAATTTCCACGAGGATTCAAAGTTCCGAATTTTGCATTATTTTCAGGAGATGGACTCCAGTTGACCGTGGAGCATATTGGTCGATTCACTGGTCAATGTGCCGAAATCGGACATCGCGAGGTCTTGAAATTAAGGCTATTCCCGAGCACCCTCACGGGGGCTGCTTTTTCATGGTATGTCAAACTTCCTCAGAACTCTGTTCCAAATTGGCAGACCATGGAGCAAATCTTCCATGAACAATTTTAATCGGCCGGAGCCAGATGTGTCATTGGCCGACTTGGCCAATATGCGCCAAGGACCAAACGAGTTAGTCCAAGAATACTTGGGGAAATTCAGAGAAGCATGGGCTAGATGTACGGTCAACATGCCTGAACATGAGTTTGCAAAGCTGGCTCAAGGTGGGTTATGGCTCGATCTACGGAAGAAGTTCAAGGGGATTGAATTTTGTGATATTTATGACCTCCTACTTTGGGTGGATCGATATGAAGCTCTTTAAAGGAGGAACAACAAAAGAATCGGCTGACAAATCGACCGACTTCTATAGAGATCTACCAAAACCTTCCACATCTAGAACCATGGCTGCCACACGGTGAATGTCGAAAATGTGGACTCGAATGAAGGCAGATGATGAAGTCTTCTAGAAGAGGAAGAAGAATCGACCAGGGTAAACTAACTGAAATCGTTGCCAGCGAACCACGAGTATGCAAAGCTTCGTCCAAAGCCTCCAAGGACCAGAGGACCGACAACGGTCCAAATGTCTAAGTATTAGCGGAACTTCTCAAAGGGAGTCGGAACCAAGTCCTATACCTTTGACATTTCGAAGGCCGAACTAATTGACCAACTGTTAAAAGAAAGATGATAAAATTGCCAAATGGTCATGATATTCCATCGGCTAATGAACTTAGAAACAAGACTTTTTGCAAATGCATAGTGTATGGTCTCATTGATCGTGCATGATCTTGAATGTCGTGCAGGATCTCATTGATCGAAAGATCTTGAAATTTCCAGAGAAACTACAATGGGTGTTGATTAGAATCCTTTCCCAAATGCTCAGGCCAACATGGTGAATGCCGACTTCCCAAAGCCAGATTTGAATGCCAACTTCCAAAGCCAGATCAACCTCGACCAAGATTAGACTTGGGTGGCTCGGAAAAGCAGCAACTGAGAGAAGAGCAAGGAGAACCAGATGGATCCTAAGGCAAGGGTAAGGCCAAAATGTACCCAGAAGTGACAAAGGCTCTAGATGAGAAATTCCAATTATGGAAGAACCTCCCAAGGCTATTGTGCTATGCAGCCGATGTCAATGTGAGGTCTCATTGGAGGTAGTTCTACCAAAACCCAAGGAGCCAGCCAGGGAACCGACAAAGGAGACAATCAAGGATCAAGCCCAGACAGTAGACCAAAAAGTGCTGGGAAAAATATGATCAAAAGTTCGGCTGGGAATTACGGCCCATATAGCCAAGGGGCACGATGGAGATGAGACCGAATAAACGACCATTACATGAGTACCAAGACAGGTACGAGAGGCCACGATATCAGCCCAAGAGAAGAAATCATCAGATGCCACTAAAGTATGAAGATGTTGATCCACTGAAACCAAACAAGATAAAAATAGAAGCATGTGGGTTTCGGTGGGAGAAGGAAAGAGTCGAGATGTAGCCTATGTATCAAGACCTCGCCCATCTAATGGTAGTGGTGTCCCAACTTTCATAATGCCAAACACCAAGGTAGGACAATGGTATAGGAGTAGAGGTTCGAAGTTGCCTCCGATACCCTTGAGCAAAACCCAAACAAGAAGGGCTCAGAGACAATATGCTGCCACTTTAATGCAGAGTTTGAGTGGGCGGACGAGAGGCAAGCCCAACTTAACCGATTAGTTGACCTTCGAGAGAAGCTTCGACTGGAAGAGTTGGAGTTCGCTAAAGCTGATGTCGTGGCTTCATTAGAGGCAGCAGCGGTCAAGGAGATAAAATACACCGACAATGAGTGAATGGTCAAGTTGTGGTGACGACCTTAGATGAGCCAATCTTGGAGTCGGAGGCTCATTTGACCGGAGCTTTTGAAGTAAACAATCTCAAGTCCGAATATAGCAGGCCAAAGAAGGTGTTGGGCGATGGGCCATCAAGAGTTGAGAAATTTAAAAAGATTCGGCCCAAGGCCAATCCTTCGACCTCCAGAAGACAATACCAGTTAAAGTGGTGTCACCACCCGTGGTCGAGGAAGAAAAAGATAACAACTGTGAAATGGTCAAGGATGTCAAAGGAAAACCCCAGACGACGGAAGATGAACTGACAGCGGAGGAGGACCAAGTCATGGTCGACATCCAAACATCCGTAGTGGAAGAAAAGGCCGAACTGACGGCCGACGTAAAGACCAAAGAGACTTCAGAAAACCTAGGAGGCGCCTTAGCCGATGATGGAGAACTTTATGGGAGAATGAAGATGTCTGCCGCGCAAATCTCACGGCCTGGAGTTCCGAGCCGAGGGGATATGCGTTGACACGCGGTTTCCTGCTTTTGGGTGCGGTGCGGTTGTGCGCGGGCGTGCCAGCACGGTCTACCGTGCATCGAGTTTGGTTGATGGGGATAGAATGGTTAAGTGGTGCGCCTGTTTGAACTCGTCG
>BJCG01003882.1:0-50046 GCA_005406145.1 Prunus yedoensis | reverse complement strand
ACAGCTATACTACGGTTTTTGGGCCGAAAGAGTGGCCGAGCATGGGTCCACCGTTAACTTGGTGGAATTTCTTCATGAAGGTCCGGAGGACGATGCACTCGAGCTCGAAGAAGTAGAGTTGCCACCAAGCGAGATGGATGATTCGAAGGCGGAAGTCCAAGACCCTTTGTTGGAAATCAACTTGGGGACGGAAGACAACCATCGACCAATCTACATCAGTGGTCTAATGGAGCCAGAACTTCAGACCAAGATGGAAGAGCTTTTGAGAGAATTCAAGGATTGCTTCACTTGGGATTACACCGAGATGCCGAAGTTAAGTCGCGACTTGGTGGAGCATCGCCTACCTACGGTGGAAGATTTCAAGCCCTTCAAGCAACCGCCCCGCCGAATGTCGGCGGAAGTAGAGTTATAGGTTAAGGAAGAAATTTTAAGGCTTGTGAAAGCCAAATTTATTAGGCCAGCTAGATATGTAGAATGACTTTCAAATATTGTACCTGTAAAGAAAAAAACGGGAGCAATAAGAATATGTGTTGATTTTCGCAATCTTAATCTTGCAACTCCCAAGGATGAATATCCCATGCCCATGGCCGACCTCTTAGTTGATGGGGGGACCAAGCATGAAATTTTATCCTTCATCGATGGGCACTCGGGCTATAACCAAATTTTCATAGCCGAGGAGGATGTCCACAAAACAGCCTTCAGATGCCCCGGATCCATTGGAACTTTTGAGTATGTAGTGATGCCCTTCGGCCTAAAAAATGCCGAGGCCACATATCAACGGGCAATGAATGCTATTTTCATGACATGATCGGTCGAAACTTAGAGGTGTACATCGATGATGGTCATAAAGTTGGAGTCTAGACTAGGTCACTTAGATGACCTTCGATCGGCTTTCGAGAGAATGCGACGACATCAATTGAAGATGAACCCAAAAAAGTGTGCCTTTGGGGTGTCCACCGGAAATTTCTTAGGATTTTTAGTGCATCAAAGGGGAATCGAAATTGACAAAAATAAGGTTAAGGCTATCATTGATGCGCCCCCGCCCAAAAACAAGAAATGTGTGCAAAGTCTATTGGGCCAAATTAACTTTCTCCGGAGGTTCATAGCCAACTTCGCCGGAAAAGTTGAGCCCTTCTCATCTTTGCTAAAACTCAAGGATGAAGAGAAATTTCGGTGGGAGGAGACTCACCAAAGGGCATTCGACGCCATTAAGAAGTATTTGGCCGATCCTCCAGTGCTCATTCCGCCAAAGCGGGGCCGACCCTTGAAATTATATATTTCGGCCGCGGAGAACTCCATCGGAAATTTGCTAGCCCAAGACAACGATGAGAAGAAAGAGCAAGCGGTATACTACCTTAGCCGAATTCTAACGGCCACTGAGAGGAAGTATTCTCCGGTGGAGAGACTTTGCTTGGCCCTATACTTTACCGCGACCAAGTTAAGGCATTACATGTTGCCCTCCGTGGTGCATATAATCGCCAAGATCGATTTGATAAAATACATGCTCACTCGCCCAATCATTAGAGGGCCGATAGGAAAATGGACGATGGCTTTGACGGAGTTTACTTTCCGATATATGCCCCAGCAGGCCGTCAAGGGCCAAGCTTTGGCCGATTTCTTGGCGGCCCACCCTTGTGTTGAAATAGAGGAGATGGATTTCCTCGAGGTGGGCACGTTGAGTTTGTTTCCATGGTGCCTCTATTTTGATGGGTCTCGAACATCTAACATGGGCGGGGCAGGTATCATCATTGAATCACCCCAAGGATTTCGAACTCGTTATTCATTTCAATTAGACTTTGATTGTACCAACAATCAGGCCGAGTAGAAGGCCCTGATCATCGGGTTGGAAATTTTGAAAGAACTTGGGTAAATAGTGTGTCAGTTATGGGAGATTCAATGTTAGTTTTAAAACAATTATCCGGCGACTATAAGGTGACTAGCCAAGCTTTGCTCGAGTATCATGCCTTGGCTAGCCAATTGATGGAAGAGTTTGATGATGTGAGACTCACTCCACCTAAGGGAACATAACTCTCAGGCCAATGCTATGGCCCAATTAGCATCCGGAGTGCAAATCTCCGAGGGGCTCTCTGAGGAGCTCTTTAAAGTAGAGAAACGATCACTCTCCTCCGTCTTTGAAAGAGGGGCTCCGGCGGAAGTTATGGTGTTAACCATAGCCCCGGAAGATTGGAGGCACGACATCGTTCAATAATTGAAAACTCCAAATGGGTCACATAGCCAACAAGCTCGGCGGAGGGCCCAATATTATGTGATAAGAGATGAAGTATTGTTTCGCATAGGTTCCGATGACTTGCTCATGAAATGTTTGGGCAAAAGGAACAACTCGTAGCAATGATGGAGGTCCACGAAGGGATATGCGGTGCCCATCAAGCTGGCATCAAGATGAGATGGCTTTTAAGGAGGCAGGGTTATTATTGGCCGACCATCCTTAAAGATTGCATTGACTATGCTAAGGGTTGCAAAGATTGTCAAAAGCATGGGCCGATCCAATATGTCTCGGCCGGACCAATAAATCCAATTGTCAGGGCGTGGCCTTTCAAAGGTTGGGCAATGGACGTAATTGGCAAAATCCACCCAAAGTCAACCAAGGGCCATAAGTACATATTGGTGGCCACTGATTTCTTCACAAAGTGGGTGGAGGCCGTTCCACTCAAGCAAGTCACCCAGGTCAAGGTGATAGAATTTATTGAGAAGAATATCATCCACCGATTTGGCTTGCCCGAGTCCATCATGACTGACCGAGGAACGGCTTTCATGGGCGAGGCTGTTCAAGCGGCCGCGAGGAATTGGGGAATTAGGATGGTCCAATCCACCCCATACAACTCCCAATCGAATGGCCAAGCGGAAGCTAGTAACAATGTGATAAAAGGGATTTTGGAAAAAATGATAGACAATAATCCCAAGGAATGACATTCTCTTCTCTCCAACTCTCTATGGGCGTATCTTCAAAAAGGTCTGCCACGCGAACAACGCCATTCGCCCTCACTTACGGCCATGATGCCATCCTACCACTTGAGATTTCGGTCAAATCTCTAAGGGTAGTTCGTCATGCCGAATGGAGTAAGGACGAATACGAGCAAGCCATGGCACAAGAGTTAGATGAAGTTAGGTTAGGCGCTTTAGAAATGGTAGACATATATCCCCAGAGGGCTGCAAGAAAAATAATGGGAGTTACATTTTTTCCTTTCAAGTTGGGAAAGCAAATTGCATATAAAGACATATATTTCTTCATACCTGATCAGGGAATGGTAGAGGGCTTCTTCATGAGGGGCCATGGCCAAGCTTCTTCCATCCTCCGCCGATGGACTCGTGATAATCTCGGCGGGAATAAGGGATGAAGACCCTCCAACCTGGCAAAAAAGCATAAAAGTTATAATAATGGCCCATATATTTGAAATAAGAATGAAAACTTCGGGGCTTACCTCAAGTTGAAGCTCGGGCAGAATAATATCAACCACCAAGGCGAGCCCCCGAGGTCGACATAAGGATGGGCTCAATTGGTGCACTTCCGTCAGTGGGAATAGTGGAGGGCGCACCACCGGTGACGATCGTAGAGTCGACCCGGATGGTGGTAGACTCCACCACATCCACCTAAAAAAAGGAGGATACGAGTTTTCTAACAACTAGAAAACTTTGAAAATTGATAAAGGACAATAAATTACCTGAAAAGTTGGGCTACTTCGGGGCGCCTCTAGAGGGGGAGTCGAGGGGGAGTTCGAATTCATGGCAAAAAGAGGCTGAAATTCGGCCTCAGTGGTCGTCGTGTCGGCCAAGGAAAGCTCGTGGCCAAAAATGGCCCGCTAACATGTTCGAACATTGAAAATAAGAAATTGGGGGGCAAGTGTAAAAGAAATTTTGAAAATGTGAAATTTCAATGAACCTGAGAATTCGAAACATGTGGGAAGTCTTCCTCGGTCAGCTCAGCTACGTGCTCAAGGGCGTGATCCTCAGGCATACGAATAGTCTCGTGTGACCCCGTAGAAGCCTCTTCTGGGTGCCTATTGGTATTAACCTCGGCCGACTGGATTTGGAAATTTAGTGAGTATAAAAGAAGTGTTGTGTGAAGAGAAATTCAAGCGGCCAAAGAATCGGGCTTACCTCATCTTCGCCTATTGAGGCCATGACTTGCGCCCCAATTTCCTCCTCAAGTGTGGGAGGTTGAGTTTCCTACATTTTTGGGCATAAGGGTGAGTTTTGGCCTTTTGAAATTAATAAATGAAAGTATGTAGAGACATAAGCTTACCGGAGCGGTGGAAGAAGTAGTGGCCGATTGCACGGCCCCGATCGAGTGAGAAGGAGAAGGATGCTCCGTCGGCCTTGGGGAACCTGCAACAAGTATACTTCAATTATCGTTTATAAAAATAAAAAAAAATAAAAGGGGGGGGGGGGGGCACGGCCAAACCTTGAGGTGGAGGATGACTACCCTGAGGTTCAGGATCCCTTATTAGAAATAAATGTAGGAACAGAGGCTGAACCACGGCCTCTTTTTGTAAGCCAACTTTTAAATCCGGAGTTAAAGGCCGAGATTATTGGCCTGCTCCATGAATATAAAAACTGCTTTGCTTGGGATTATCATGCGATGCCTAGATTGCCGAGAAGTTTGGTTCAGCATGAGTTAAAAATTAAGGAAGGTTTTAAACCATTCCAACAGCCGCCGAGGCGATTCTCGACCGACGTGCAGCTAAAAGTCAAGGAAGAAATTGAACGGCTCCTTGAGGCCAGCTTCATCCGTACGGCTCGGTATGTGGAATGGTTGGCTAACATCATGCCAGTTTTGAAAAAGACCGAAGCTTTGAGGGTTTGCACCGATTACAGAAATTTGAACCTCGCGACCCCCAAGGACGAGTACCCCATGCCTATGTCCGATCTTTTGGTTGATGGGGGCTGCGAAGCACGAGCTTTTTTCCTTTATGGACGGCCACGCCGGCTACAATCAGATCTTTATCGCCGATAATGATGTCCACAAGACGACGTTCATATGTCCAGGGGCTATGGGTAGTCATGCCATTCGGTCTGAAGAACGTCGGTGCAATGTACCAACGAGCTATGAACCTCATTTTCCATGATCTTATTGGTTGAACCGTCGAAGTCTATATCGACGACGTGGACGTCAAGTCTCTATCCAAGGCTAACCACGTGGGACATCTCCGGCAGGCATTCGACCGGATGAGAGTGCACGGCCTGAAAATGAACCCCAAGAAGTGCGCATTCGGTGTCACGGCTGGGATCTTCCTCAGTTTCTTGGTCCATCAACGAGGGATCGAAGTGGATAAAAATAAAGCCAAGGCTATTAAGGCGGCACCTCCACCAAAAACTAAAAAGGAGCTCCAGTCCTTCCTCGGCAACGTCAATTTTCTAAGACGTTTCATATCCAATTTGGCGGGAAAAATCCGGCCGTTGACCGCCTTGCTCAAACTAAAGGACGTGGAGAGATTCGTATGCGAGGCCGAGCATCAGACGACCCTTGACGAAATCAAAAGATATCTATCTCAACCGCTAGTTCTTATGCCACCGAGAAGAGGAAAACCCCTGAGGCTCTACATCACGGCTTCTGAAGGCTCCATCGGCTATCTATTGGCCCAGAACAACGAATCTGAGCGAGAGCAAGCCGTGCACTATCTTAGCCGCACCCTTAACACGGCCGAGCTAAACTACTCACCTGTCGAGAAGCTGTGCTTAGCACTTTACTTCGCAGCCACTAAATTATGTCATTATATGCTCCCTTCGGTCATCCAGATCATCTCTAAGACCGATCTCATCAAATACATGCTCACCAGGCCGATCATACGTGGCTGAATTGGTAAATGGACGATGGCTTTGTCGGAATTCACCTTCCAGTATGTGACTCATAACTCGGTCAAAGGTCAGGATCTGGCCGACTTTCTAGCTCACCACCCGGCCCCAGAGATCAAGGATTAGGTGCGAAAGATCTCACGACTTGTAAGGTTAAGCCACCAACTATCAGACCAGGGCATTAAATGCTCCTCCAAGGCCCGAGACACAGAGCCCACCACCAGGGCGGCGCCCTAGGTTTATGGGGGTCACACCACCATGCTTCACGTTCCCAAATGTCGATTCGACTACCCACTAGCTCTGATCAAACCTCACCATGCAGATTTTCAACCTTATTGTCTTCTCAAGACCTTCCCTATAAATACCAGACTCCAACTACATTTGAAGGGTCGACACACCAAACACAAGCCTCTCACGGAGCAGATTATATTTTCCTGTCATTTACTTCTTGTCATTTATCTTCTTGTAATGCATTTTCAATACTTTCACTTGCTTTCTTAGGAGTAGTGGCAGTTTGTAGGAAAATCCATTCATCAATATATCATACGACCCTTGATTTTCAAGGCGCCGAAGCACCATCTTTGTTACTCTTTTGTTCATCTGATATATCATACGACCGTCCCCACCCAGTGACGCGCCGGAGCACCACCCAAAAACCACCATCAGCACCACCATCAACGGCCTTGTAGTTGAGGCCGTGAACCTGACGGCTGGGATCAGTTCCTCTCTCGGCCACAATCGCTCTGGTTAGAAGTCAGATTTAAACACGCGCAACTCATCTACTCACTCGAACGCATCACCAACTCAAACGCACGGTAAACCGTGCTGGCACGCCGCGCACAAACCATACGGCACCAAAAGAAGGACCTGTGTTGACGCATATCCCCTCGGCCCGGAACACCAGGCCGTGAGATCTACGAAGCCAACACATGCTCAATGTAGGATACACCATTGATGGGAGGACAGTGGGCTCTCCACCATGGCCAAGATATGTCTTCACCCAACTCCCAGAGGTCTTGTTTGACTTGTGGAAATCTAAGCCTGCCTTGGATTCCGGAAGGTTGGCGGCCGAGAATCATTTCCATGAGGGCGAAGGCAGGCAATAGCGGCCAAGTCTAACAAGTTGGGCGTCATCATCCCAAAATAGAGCCTCATGCAATTGGTGGAGGAAGACCAAAATCATAGCGCCGTGATGATGAGAGATCGGTCGCAAGGAAAGGGGCTTCCCGCGCATAGAAGTAAAGTGTCATAAATCCCAACCTTCTTCCAATGGCCCTTCAATTTTGGCTCTAAAACTTTGAACCAATGACACCAATCAAATTTACCTTCCGCCGAGTTTGAGTGGTCGGATTTCCCGGCGGCGGTTGAAGTTTTCTTCGGTGGGGCTTCTTGCGGCAGAATCCTTTTTGATGGGGTTTCCCGTTGGCCAACCTTTGAATGGCTTGGAGCTCTCCCAAACGGTTGCCCATGTGAAGTCTGAAAAATAATTTGGGCCATTTCTCGGTTGCGTCACGCACACCTTTGCCACCTCCTCCGGATAGGTAGTGAAAAATGGGCCGAGAATATAGGGCGAAATTGGGAAAAGCATTGAGGAAGTAGGCGAATATTGCTTGCCCAAATCTTTGTCCATGGCCACTTTCATATCTTCAAAAAATTGAGCACTATCATTTGGAATGGATTCCATCCTACAAACATGAAGTAAAATCGAAACAAAGGAAAATATAGTGAAGAAAGTGAGATTCGAATCAAGAACATGAAGAACATCAAACAGACAAACCTATCTTTCGTCTCGCACTTTTCTTTTCCTAGACTTAGGATTTTATTTTTCAAGCACCTAGTGTAGCGAGTTCTTCATTTTTCTAGTGTAAGTTTATATTTTTCTTGTCATTTAAATTCTTGTTAGATTTATATTTCTTGTCATTTAAATTCAAGTTTTTTCGATTCCTTTACATGTCATTGTTATCGCACTTCAATTAAGTTTAATTTCAAGTTTGTTTTATTTTATCGTTCTTATCGTTCTTATCGCTTTTATTTCGTTTTTGCTTTATTTATCGCTTTGATTTATTTTATCGCACTTCAATTCTTGTCTTTACGTTTATACGCATATTTAGTTTAATTGCATTATTTTTACTTAAAACCATAAAAATCACAAAAACATCCGTACGAAACTTAACCATCCTCAAGCCCGAGGAAGTGAAAGAACCTAGGCCAAGAGGAGGTTCCTTGCTTGGCCGATCAATCGTTTGATCAGAAGTTAGAAGCGCAACACATCAATCTACTCATATATTCCATTAAAGCCCAAATCCGAGGCTTGGTGGTGGCACGCCCTGCATCCAAAAGAAGAAGGACCAAAAACTCCTTCAATCGGCCTACCCGGCCGAAAAGAGGTAAACATAATTTGGCACGCCCGGTGGGACCACTAGGTTTTGTATGGTCGTAAACACTAGGAGGAATCCTAGAAGAGATCAAGAATTTGAAGAATCTAGACTTCGGTCGGAATCAGAGACAGGCATGGCTGGATCACTCCCTATGAATACTCAGCCACAAAATGTTCCGACCGCTCAACAAGAGCAAAATGGCCCCGGCCGAGCTACGGCCGTCGGCCACGACCAAGTGTTAGTTGAAGATGTTACGGAAGTCGTTGGGGGACCAGTCTTGAGGCCGAATCCGGCCACTTCATTGGAACTCCAACAACTCATGCTTGTCATGGAGACAATGGCACAAACAATGGTCACTCAAAATGCTCAAATCAATTAGGTTTTTCCAATTTTTGTAGGCTAAAATTAGAAGTTATAAAGATTTATCAACTTTCTCTTTATTTACAGGGAAAGCTAAAGGTGTTCTATATGAAGATGATGGTGATGGATTTGAATTCATGAAAGGTGGATTCTTGTTGACACACTATGTTGCTGAACTTCAATCTTCTATTGTTACTGTCAAAGTTTCAAAACTGAAGGATCTTGGAAGAGGCCACAACGTCGCCTGCATGTGCAATTATTGCTTGGTGGAGGTGCAACGGTATGGCTTATTTTCTTTAGGGATAACAATTCAGTGTCTGAGACTAAGCCAATGCTAATAAAGTACCATATTTAATCCTGAATCCTTCAAACAGGTTGATACATGGGGCAAAGATGGAGAGGTTCTTCAAATTTTAATGCCTTCAGAACAGGAAGTTGTGAAGCTGGTTTCTACCAGTGAGAAGCAGTACAGATCTCGTTTGGCTAAGCTAAATTTTTTTTTTTAATTTTAGAGGAAATTATTATAAGCTTTTTTCCTCATAAAACAAAATGTAAATAAAATTTTATAAATCAAACAAAGTCACATTACAAGCAATATAACACAAAAAAGTACAAAATATAAATAAATATCAAATCAAACACATTGTCCAACTTCAAAAAATATGTTTGACTGCAAAAAAAATTAAAGAGCTTACCTAGTGAAGTGGAAATTAAATAAAAACTTAACAACAACAATTAAAATTGGAATTAAATATTAAAAAAAAGAGAGAAAAACTTACCAAGATTGAAGAACCCACTGAAGATAGGTTGGTAAAAATTTTTAGATGAGGAGAGCTATTTCCTCTAGGCTCTCAAGGTTCAAATATGGCGTTTTGGGTGGCTAGAAATTTTTTTTTGATGTTTGCTCTTTGTGGCTCCAATATCAGTACAATTAGAATAGGTCAAGTTGGTAGATCCTTAGCATGACACTACAAGAAAAACACCCTTAGTTGACGGCTAAAAAGTGTCACTATAGCCATTAGCTGACGGCTCAAAAGCGTCAGGAATGCCACTGTCAGGAAAGGGTACCCACATCCTTGACGCTTTTTATCCGTCAACGAAAGGATTCTTTTGACGGCTTAAAAGCGTCATGTTTCAGTTAAAACCGTCAACTTATAGTCAACTTTGACGCTTTTAAATTGTCAGCGTAACTTTTGTTGACACTTATCAGCTCTTTTCTTGACGGATTTTAGCCGTCAAGAAACAAATTGGTAATATTAAAAAAAAAAAAATTGTACATCCATAATATAATTAGATAGACTAATAATATACATTAAATGTTACACATTAAGAACAAATAATATTGAAAACACGTTAAAATTACACTGCAAACAAAGCATAATGAAACGAACAAAGCTATCTAGTAAATAGTATGTAGTAGATCTCAAATTACATGGAACTAAATGTCACTTAGAAGCTTGACGTTTTTTTGGCACTTTATGAGCCTCTCCTCCAATGCTTTCATAACCTAAACATATTATACATCCATCAAGCTTAAGCACTTACGGAAGTTAACATGATCAAGTTGATTTCCATCACGATCTGCCTCACCACTACTATAAACCCTTGGAGTTTCATTATCGTCTACACCTGTAAGTGGAAATAAATAGTTATTAAGACCACCAATTACAGAAACAAACAGATGTAGTAGTACCAAAATTTCCTAATTACAGAAGAAAGTGGATGTTTCATGGCAGCTAGCAATTACAGAAGAAAAAGTTGCCAAACTGAAAATGAAGAGAGAGATTCATGCCTAGACTAATGATTTCGTACACTTACAGTAAATAGGATAAGTTAATGTCACTTATGAAAATTCAATTCATCAATTAAATGAGAAAATTTAAGAAACAAAAGTGAAACATGGAAACCTCTTTATACTCTAGTACAATCCTCATTTACATCCAGATAGTTCTTTCTTATTTATTAAAAAAAAAAAAATCATCCAGACAGTTCTTGCATGATAGAAGAGTCATGTACTACAACTATCTACACGAATAGCATGTAAGTGGCAAAAATAATATGTAAGCTCACGACCTTCAAAGCAAATGGCCAGCCGACAAAAAGTATATTACAAAAAGTATATTGCATATGATACATAATTCTGCAAAAGTATCTACATGAAAGTATATTACAAAAATTTAAGATAGTTAAGGAAAGAACTACTCTGACATCCGTGTGAATATCATTCCTTAATTGATCAAAATAGTAATCATCCATGGCAGAGAATATAAAGATCAATCATTCTAAATAACAACCATTACAAACCAAGAAAGACAAGTACTGAAACAAAATGCGTTATATTAGCATAGAAAGTGAGATATGACAGCAGTATCAACAGGTTAATACACATTTTTCTTTTCATGGTCCAACAACTTTGATTGAAATCAACTAAATAGAAAAAAAGTACAAACCAAGTTTTGATTCAATGAAACAGAACAAATTATAGCTGATGAGGCAATGTAATATAGAATAATCAGCTGGACTAAGATAGCTAAACATAGGATGACATTCCCGCTCTGTAAATTGGAATTAACTAGCTGAAAAAAAGTAAACAATCTATTTCTATAAGGCAACCACCAAATGTCAAATGCTATCAAACTCAATTGGTACACACAGACCCACTTTTTCTTAGTAATTAAAAGCCTTGACACTATACAAAAGTAGAGCCAGTATTATCTGGATCCCGTTAGTAAGAACTGTTTTCGCAAAGTACTCTTGTAAGCTATTATCCTCATGTGAGAACGTACATGTATAATTCCAAATTACCAAGGAGTTAAAGTTTCCAAAAAGCATTAGAGATATGGAATCAAAACTATACTTTGCATGTCCTATACCAACAAGAACAAATTGATTGAAATAAATATAGCTAAATTATGCACAAACAAGCATGTTGAAACTGACTGTTAGAATTCTCCATCTCATATTTATTATGCTGAGCTGTTGTCTGTTGCCACAAAAAAAACAATACAAATGAAGGGGAAAAGACACACCAACGAAAGGAGGACCTCATTTCGCTGCTGCAACCAAATCCAACATAAAGACGGAAGAATAAGCCAAAAGTCGGAAGAGACCGAAGCCACAAAGCTGCCCAGAATCTAGCTCTGTTCCAAATTTCAGCAGCCCCCTCACCCTTGTAATCTTGGAAGATTCTTCTATTATGCTCTCCCCAAACATTCCAAAGAACCGCATATACATCAAACACCCCAATAAACCTTTGATTTTGAATCGAACGGAGCTCTTATCGGTGATGTTTGAAGGGCCGTCATAGAGTGTCATTCTGGTTAGAGACGAAAGATGGTGGCTGCGTAGCATCAGATCTAGATCTGGGAGAACAAGAGAGAGGCGAAAGGAAGAACTGAAAAGATTGAAGAAAAACAATGGGCGCATCAGATCCAGATCTAGGAGTGTGAGAGACTTTAGGATGAAGTGTTGCACATGGAGAGACTCGATATACCACCGCCTCAATTTCCTTGATGGTTTTCTAAAAACGTCAAGTTAGGGTTTACGCACTTCAGAACATACGGAGCAAAATATCGCGAACCAGTCTCGCGTGCTTTTTTTTTTTAATTTTATATAATTATTTTAAAATAAGCGTCAACTATAAAGGGGTTTCCTTGATGGTTATTAGTAAGTGTCAGGTATCAAGGGCTTAAATTGACGCTTTTTATAAAACGTCACAAAACACTAGTATATAGTTGACGTTTATTAACAAGTGTCAAGGATTAGTAGAATAATTGACGGTTTATCAATAACGTCAACTATGAAGTGTCAACTAAGGCCTATTTTCTTGTAGTGTGAGTTCTACTTCTAATCAAATTTATATAGGTTTGGATTGATGTTTATTATTTCCTATATGCTTTAGGAACGGGCTTATTTTAAATAAAGCTATTATTTACTTTACTTAAATTGGGCTATTATTAGTTTATTATATTTATTGGTATAGTGGGCTAATATTTATTGGAATAGGAATAAACTTAACTATATAAACTTAACTATATTTAAATTTAAAAATCTTCCCCCAGGCTGGAGCCCACTCTAGCCTAGTAGATCCGCCCTTGTATATATACAATCAGCTACCATGCATATAAGTATATACATGCGAACATCTCCCTGAGACCACTCTGCATTGTAATTCAATAATCAGAATTCCATTCTGAGGTCGCTCCTGGTGAAAAATTGGTCAATTGGTAACTGTTTTGTCATCTAAACTGGGCAGATAAAACAAATAGGGAAAAGTAAATTGACCAATTTTCATTTTCCAGGTGCCCCTTTTAAATTGTTAATGTCGAAAATGCCAAGGCTATTCCAGACGTAGATGTGACTGCACACAAAGGAATAGAACTCTCAAGGACTCCTGTTGAACTGAAAGGTGGTGATTGGGTTGTTAAAGTAGTTCCCTGGATTGGTGGTAGAATAATTTCCATGAGGCACCTTCCTTCAGTAGTACTTTGAAGATTATTTTCTTTCATTATATATTTATAATGTATATAGTTTCTATGACCTCCGTTGAGCCATTTACCCTTCCCCTTCGTTTGGTGTATGTCTAGATATTGTAGTACAAAATCTCTGCTTGCTAAACTGGTTTAATTGATGAATGGTATTGTTGTCCAAGATCTCTGCTTGCTAAATTGGTACAAAATCTCTGCTTGCTAAATTGATGAAATTTTGAAAAGTAGCCAAATTTTGGACATGTTAAAGATTTTTAGCTCATTCTTGGACTTTTGAATTTTACACCACGAAAGGGTTGGGGCACTGGTCGAGAGGGCTCGAGCATGACTCGAGGGGACCTCAAGCGGCTATATTTTGAAGTCTTGAAGAAGAGGAAAAATTCATTAAATTGTTAAAAATAATGTTCTCCGAATTCCCAAGATTGATGTGCTCAGTGTGGACATCACACTTCATCCTCACTACTTCTGAAAAGTTCTTCCTTTCTCTCCAACCATATTACCCACAAACCACCTAGCACTGCACAATTACACAAAACTCTAGCCTTTCTTCCACCGATGAAAGACGTACACTTTTGACAAAGAATGTTAAGAGTGAATGAGGAATAACCCGTTAACCCCTGCTACCTCAACCAACCGCCACCATAGCCCAAAGCATATGGACATTGTTACGGCGAGTTCCAGATTCTGCCTCTTTTTTTCCCACAAGATTCACCAATGATGAGGCAGACACATGGATTTTCTTCTTTGTACCAAATTGCAAGTGTTTCTTGGGAGGAACAGTAAACTTCCAAATAATTTTAGCAGGCTGGAACACAGAAAGGGATTAAATCAAATAGAAAACTTTAGCAAAGATAAAACCACTGATGAATCCAGTTTCCATTTCCACCTATCTGGAGTATGCACTGAAACCCGAATATTCTCCAAAACTACCAAGTGCAGCAAACTCCTCAATCTCTTGTTCATGTAAATTTCTTTGGAATAAAATTTCAATTTACTTGACCTGCATGAACCTCGCCAATAAGCCACCCTACAATGTTGACCCCTAAGACAGCCTGAGAAGACGAGGAAATTTTAAGCACAAAGGATAACATGAAGTGATAAACATTAAAATGATGGATAAGTCCAGTCTCTGCCACAAAAATTTTAGTTTCGACAATGACTGAGATTTTTCACTACCATGAGTCTATTCTGTTACGAATAATTAGTTGAGAGAACTCCAAGGACACAAACATGATAAACTAAGTACAAACTTTCCAAATTAAGATTTGTTGCACGAATTGATGTTTTAGTCAAGATGATGAAAAATAAGGTTTAACTGTACATCATTTCAGGATTCTCTCTATAGTTGATACCTAGGCGGTTATCGTTGCAGGGACAAAGTGGCTTCACAGTAGGGTTAGGTTAATGGGTATGAAGAGTATAGTGGTACTGAGTACCGCTCTGCTGGATGTACTGGAGGAATACAATGTTACAGAGTGATTTTCTGAATTAATATTGGGTTTTCCTTACGAGACCAAATCCTGATGTCATTACGATCCTTAGTTTCCCAAAAATATTCCCGTAGTCAAACTAGAAAGTATTCTTTTATACAATCCTTTGTAGAGCTGCGTTATAGTTCTCATCAATTAGTACTTTTCTATTTTAGTTGCAAAGTAGGAACTTTTTAGCCATGTTAGTTCAAATATGGAGGACCATTTTTTCCTGGTTGAGTAAAATAAATGGAGTAAATGGATACATTTGTATGTATATAGATGTATGTTTAATGGGCATTATGATAATTCTTGTATTATTCTCTGAAACGTCAATGCAGACGGAATCTTGAGCATGCTGGAGAGCAGGAATCTCTTTTGTTAGAAGGTGATATTGGGGGTGGTTTGGTTCTCCAGCGACAGATATATATTGCAAAGAATGATCCCAAGGTTTTCCGAATCGACTCTAGCATTATAGCACGCAAAGTTGGTGCTGGTTCTGGTGGATTTCAAGTTTGCTCCAACAAATCCCTCCTCTCCCTTTTGTCTTCTCTATACACACACACACATATAGATTATATATATAAAAAGAAATCAAATTTTCAAAAAATTTAGTTCACGCGTGAAAATGTTATATTTGATCAAGCTTTTCTTCATTATGATTTTTTGCAACAGGTGAATGGATGCTGATTGATAAATGTCTTGGGTTGGGGCGACGAATCGGTTTAGTTAGCCAGGTTTACAAGTGCCTAATCCACTGGGGAACTGGTACTGTTAATTTGGAGCTGTGGTCTGAGGACAGGCCTGTTTCAAAGCAGTCACCCTCAGAGTCGCCCATGAGTACGAGGTCGTCACAATCCCGTAAAAAAATGTGGTAATTTAATTTCACTGTCGTATTATCGCATTTACCACAACAAAAAAAAGATCTTAAGTCATGAGAAGTTGAGATATTGTATAACACTGCTAAGTGTGGCATTGTGAACGTGAGAAATGTTATGTTTTATGCACTACAATTTACATAAGACTTGAGATTGTGAAACAAAAACTAGGGCCCTCAGATTTGCTTTTTTCGGTTTTCAATAAGCACCAGTTTCTCATTTACTCCACCGTCGCCTTCTTATATATAAGTTTAACAGCAGTATACCCCAAAAAAAAATTACCAAGTTTGTCTAGAAAAAAACCTCATTTATCTTGTGCCATGCTTGTCCCTAGGCTCAAAGCAATTAAACCCAATTAACCCCTGGTAGATTAGAAGTGGGAACTTTGGTAAAAACTATACTTTTTAGGAAAAATAAAATAAAAAAATGAGTATCAAAACCAAGAAATCAATTTCCATTCTTGTTGGTTCGGTTGTCCAGCCCCGTGGTAACCAATTGGAGCCGGAGATTCTTTCAGTCGGCGGCCATGATAGTGTAAGTCCTGCAAATTGAATCACGAGTCCTTCATTGGGCGTGTCAAATATACGATTGAAGGGAGGGGCAGTTTCAAAAAGTGATTAGTCAACATTGGCGGACTTCGGAGTTCTATAAATTTAGGGCCACTGAGCAAATTGGACTATTTGCATTTTATTTGATTGTTTATTTCAATTTATTTTCTCATTAATTTTTATTTCCTCTTAATTTAATTATTTTATTTCTTTTTCGAACCGGGATGTTACAGTTTTAAATTGATTTTCTAAGTAGAGATTGTGGTGTTGAATCATTAAACGTATGTTATAATTGTATTGGTGGTATTCTAGAATAAGCATATAAAAAATCAGCTACTCTTCCTCTCCTTCCATCGCTGATTCCAGCAGTTTTAGTAGAGAGAGAGAGAGAGAGAGAGAGAGAGAGAGAGAGAGAGGTGATACTTTTTTTCATGTTGATATGAGAAACAGCTGACTCATAATGCTTCGTGTGACTTTGCTAACTTTATTACAATCTAAGGTTTGGGTCTCTATGTAAACTCTCCAACCCACACATTCACTCTCACCCCTCATCCCACCCTTATCATTAATTCCATTTCATCATGACTTCTACTATATTATTCTAAGCTTTTGGAATCTCAATGATTTCAACACTTACTCCAGTATATTATGGAGGATTGTTTAGGAGACTACAATTGTGAATAGAGCAGAGGTCTTGATGAACACGGTCTCCGGCATGGTCAATACTTGCATTTTAAGATGACGAAGGATAGGAATTATCAACTTGCGCTTCTATAACATCAATTATTGTGTGGCTATATGTACTGACGTGCTTAGTAATTTCAAATAACTGCAGTCAACTCCAACGTACTCTTGCATGTACCTAAGTTTGGGCAAAGTATTGAGAATGTGCTTTGATGGGTATGTTGATTTCCCAATGCAGTGGTTCAACTCACTCTTTCTGTCAAATGTTGCATGGCATGAATATCACCAGGCGCGTCAATCCATATAGTCACACAACCATTCCATCAAGTCAAACACTTCAAGACATAGTATTGACCATGCCGGAGACTGTGTTCATCAAGACCTTCGACAACTCACGATTGTAGTCTCCTGAACAATCCTCCATAATATACTGGAGTAAAGTGTTGGAATCACATTAGATTTAAAAAGCTCGAATAATATAGTATAATTCATCATGAAATAGAATTAATGATAAGGGTGGGATGAGGGGTGAGAGTGAAGGTGGTGGGTTGGGGAGTTTATATAGAGAAGCCAATATTTTGCATGAGCTAACAAGGCTGCAAAGCAATCAATGCGAGAAGCAATGGAACACTTGTTTGTGAGATAACGAGCCATTTGTCCCTTGTTCTGCGCAGATGCTCGACCAATAAAAGCTGAATGGAATATCAGTCCATATTTGGGTGTGTTTCCCCTGATTTTCAATGCCCTGCAAATTGATTGATAAGAACAAATGAGTATATTTTTTCTTTCTTTATCATACTGATTATGTCAAAAAAAATAAAAATAAAATTGTCATACTGATCAACAAACTTCATGTGGTACATACTACACACAATGGAAGGAAAGCTGAGATAGAGTAAAAGCGCACCTGAAGAGAGCTTTCTCTGCGCCAGGGATATGAAGGGTAGAAGAAGGGCATTTAGCCAAATCCGTAAGACTACCGGCATGAGATATCAATCGAGCTCCAACTACTACACCAATCAAGGAGTCATTCATTTTAGTACCTAGGAAATCATAAATGCCTTTCCTGTACTCAGATATACCCGCCAACCTCTGTGCAAATAGCTGAACATATCCAAGGCAACTAGAGAAAAATCCTGCCCTGTGAAAAATAAAAGAACCCAAAAAGTAACAATAAGAATAAGGAATATATAATAAAGAAATATATGAATGACAGGCAATATATCACTGAATCTTACCCATGGATGCTTTGGCAGCTTCAATAATCTCCTTTGCCTTATCTTCATCCCCAACAATATCAGTTAAATCTGGAAGTCTGTCTTCGGACAATCTTGACTTGTCTCAATACTTTTTGCCACTTTAATTAGCATAGAGATAATTGTCAGTGACAATTTTTCCCAGTTCAGGAAAATGCCAAGAGTACCATTCTCTGAGGAGAAAAATTTAAAACAAGAATAAGCACGAATATCATTTCTATGCTCGTTTTTATTCCAAAAAATAAAAATAAAAACTCATCGCAATCAACTCTTCCAGAAGATGCAGCTGGTTAACTGATATGCATATATATAAGATGTGTGTGTCAATGCCAGTGTCATACCTGAATCTCATGGAGAAGGAATTGATAACTTTATCAAGGTTGAATCACCGTATTGTCAACTCGGTCAAGATTAAACTTGACCTTGCCCCTGCTGTAACTGCTGCCGACACCGAAGTCGGGCTTTGTCCAAGTCCACAGGCTGAAAAAGAGAAAGAAAAAGCAACAGAAAAACAAGAAAAACAAAAACTAATAGACATTATAATGATAATAAATAAATAAAATGTAGGATGTGAATACAGCAAAATTTCAAACCTTTAGGTCCTTGATAAACCTATCAAAATGCAACTGCACTCCACGAAGCAGCTCATGAACAAACTCATTACTTTGGCAAGGAATTTTAGTCACTTGAAAGATGTGAGAACCAATCTTATGTTTAGGGTTTAGCCACTCCCAAAATGAACTTTGGCTTCTTACCCCTCCTTGACTTTTGGGAGATTAAGTTCCAAAAACTACCTCAACTCATCAATCAGACACCCTGAAAATTCAACCATACTACACATTAGTAATGTTTGAAGCAGCAGATAGTTTCTAGGCATATATATTATTTTATGAATGAAGATCATAATATATTATTTCCCAAACTCTCTCTCTCTCTCTCTCTCTCTCCAATGCAACCTGACAACTTAGACAATCAAATAAATGTAAAAACGCAAAACAGCAAGCTTTAGCCTTTAGTTATTTCCCTACCTTCGGAGACTGCGACGCATTGGCTATGGTCATCAAGGGCCGACTGAAATGGGCAAAAGCTGTGAGCTTGACCACCTTCGCAAACAGATTCAGGTCTGAAACGGAGCCCCGAACTGCATCCGTATTCTGCCCGATCTGATCGAGCCCGTGAGCCAGGAATAGAGAGTAACCTGTAGCTGCTTCACAGAGCAAGTAAACCGCCATGGAATCGAATGGAGCTCTCGAGAAAAAGCAGTCATGTAAAAAAGCATCAACTCTCTCTCTCTCTCTCTCTCTCTCTCTCTCTCTAAAACTGTTGGAATCGGCGGTGGAAGGAGAGAGGAAGAGCAGCTTTGGGGTTTAGGGTTGTTTCAGTGATGGATACAAGGCTTTATAGAGAACTAGGCTTATTGACCTTCAACAACTAGAAACTGTTTACTAGGCTTATTGGCCTCCTTCCTACTTTTTGGCTTATTGCCGCTTCTCTCTTAGTTCACAAAAGGCAACATCTATTTATAGATATAGGCTGCCGACATTGTCCAAGTCGGTGGACTTGGCCTTTCTTCTCGTAGCCAATAGTTTACAAGATTTTTATTAGGACTTTTTTAGGATGCCTACAACAATTATGTCTTAAAGCTTGACTTTGTCAAAGTTTGTGGATTATTTCTTGAGATTCTACTTTTATCTAAATTTTTATAATAAATTCTTCAAGACAAGTGTGTATTAAATTTAACACTACCTATATGCATTATTATTATTATTATTATTATTATTATTATTATTATTATTATTTGTATTAGAGGGGTTTCGATCAAGAATCATGTTTGTATTAGAGGGTGATTTCTTCCCTCCAGATGTACTTGCATTTTTGGCGTTCATTGATATGTCTCCTGATTCTTCAGCTCCTTTACCCACAATATGACAAGTTTATTGATTTTTGTGATTGTGATATGCCTCTTTTTTTTTTTTTTTTTTATAAATATATTTTGCACAAGATACACCAAATCATTTTCATTTTCTTCTTTGTACCAAATCCCAAATTTTTTCCAAATCATTTTAGCAGGGTGGAACACTGAAAGGGATTAATTATCACATAGAAAACTAGAAAAAAAATATTAAAAAGAGAAAACCGCTGATGAATCCAGTTTTCCATTTCCTCCTATCTTACTATGTGCTGAAACCCGAATATTCTCCAAAACTACCAATAGTGCAGCAAACTCCTCAGTCAGCCTGAAAAGACGAGGAAATTTTAAGCACAAAGTCGTCAGAATTGAAAAGACGATTCTCTGGTGGACTCTCTTTCATGACCACAGCCTTCACGTGAGTGGCTTTCTAGATTTCTTTATTAATTAAATTTTTTTATAAGTGAACAAGTATGTGTGGACTTATTTTTATTTTTAAATAAATGTGTGGGTCTTACCATCATGTATGTATATGGGTAATTAAAACTCGAGTGTGGGCCATGGAGCACGTGGGTAACCGTTGAAAGGAAATAATAATAGAAGCCAATGACAAGACGTTGCCTTATCGTACCTTGCTGAGGCCGTTGACAAGACAGAGGAGGCTCTTTCGTACCCGTTGTTGGGTCATCAAATTTGCTTGTTTTTTGTTTTCCGTGAGCCCCATGTTTCTCATCTCTCATTTATTATGGTACTTCTCAGATTCCAAAATATCTCAACTAAGTTTCTTCCTTTGGCTGAGAAGCTCTCACTACTACATTTTAGCGTTTGCGCGACGAATCAAAATTGGTCGCGCAAAGCACAAAGCTGTCGCGGAAATAATAGCGCGACAGAGGTATCGTCGCGCAAAATCAGTCGCGCAAATACCGTCACGAAAACCTTTGCGCGACGGAAAATAATAATATCGTCGCGCATTATCCTTCGTTGCGCCTATAGTTCAGGGACGACAAATCTTCCGTCGCTCAATAGTTTGCGCGACGACAGTACAGGCGTTGCAGGAACTATGCGCGACGACAAAACTTCGTCGCACAATTTTTGCGCGACAAAGGATCAGACGTTGCAAGAACATAGTGCGACGACTTAATCTCGTCGTGCAAAAGTTTTTGCGCGACGAATATTTCGTCGTTGCAGGTACTTTGTGCGACGATAATGGTCGTGACTCAAACCCTTGCGTGACGATGATTTATTTGTCGCATTTTCTTTAGGGGACAAATGCTTCTGTCGCGCAAAACCGAGAATATATTCGTTTACAATTTATTTTTATGGTTTTTTATTTTTTTAAACGTGATTATGCGCGACGGGTAATTTATTCGTCGCGCAAATATTAGTAATTAATTTTTTTTTTTTATAAAAAATTTATGTGTTAAAAAGAATTTTGGTTTATTTTATTTTTATAATTAAATCAGATTGCAATTGGAAAATGTAATGAAGAGAAAATAGTTTTTAAAACATAATATAAATGTATAATACAAAAGAAATATTAAAATGTAATTAAGAAAGTAAAAAACTAATTAAACAATGTATCTAAATCTACTTCCTCGTCTGGCAAATGCGGCTCGGAGGTCTGGACATTGGGGACAGGGGCAGAGGTTTGGTGGCCATGCGCAGAGGTGGACGGGGGAACAAAAGATGGTACGGGAACGCCGGACTGGGCCATGGACTGTATAATCTGAGCCATCTGGGCCATCTGGGTTTCAAGCTGGGCCACCTTTGCTATCAAAACACTGTTTGACTGCGACAATGAACGGGATCTAGGTTCCCGCCGCCGGGCATTCCCCATCCCTCGACAGTATGTCCCTGGCCGCCTCCCCAGAGTCTGATCCAAGGTGTCCGTCAAGATCTGAAACCCCGCATCCTGTGGAGGAGCCACAGACTCGAGCGGCGTATCGGGAGGAAGCTGGGAGGCAGACTCCTGAAGAACCCAACTGGCTCTTCTCAATCATGGTCGTCTGTTTAACATAACATAAAATATAAATAAAAACATTTATATAATAACTATGAAAATTGAACGCGTAAAATAATCATTAAAATTAAAGACTACTTACATGAAGGGACTCCGCCAACTCATTCCCAGGTCAAACATAAACATCGCCGAAGACGTCAATCTTTGGGAATTTGGACCCCTCCTAAATTGAACAAGAGAAGAAAAATGTTAGTACCAAAAAAAAACAAATTAACATTAATGACATATTAAAAATTAAATAATAACGACTTATTATTACCCGACGCCGCGCCTCCATCCTATAGTAGAAGGGCCTGGAACCTGAATGGTGGAGAAGAGTCTTCTTCTCCCTATTGCCTTTATTTGCTTTAGCCATCTTCTTGTTATACAAAAATTAAAACGTATTATTTGAAATTGAAATGAAAATATTAAAAAATTAAATAAACATAGTAAGAAACGTGTAATAATTTTGAACTTAATATTAAAAAAATACCACATAATCAGCCTCATGAAAATGACCACAGAGCCACTGCCAACTATCCTCCCGCCCCTCAAGCTCCTTCGGGCAACCCCCTCCTGAAGAGCAGCCTACGGATCATCAAATGCCTGAAAGTGGTGGTGCAGGTCGCTCTTCCATGCTCTGTACCTGTCAGCGAAGAGTCTGTTGATGTACCCCAACAACTCATCGTTGACGTTCTCTAAATTGTAGTTCATCTACAATAAAATAATTACATACATTAAATATTTAAAATATATAAAATTGGAAGGAAAAACAATTTAAAATGTAGGATACATACCGACAGGTGTCCATGCATCTCGTTATGCACCGCATCAGGCATGGCCTTCCAAGACTTCCATTTCATCGGGACAATAGGTCCGAACGACTGAACCAACATCGTGCGCCAATGAGCTATGTTGGTCTGCCGTTGGGGCAGCCCGATGACGATCGTGTATCTGCTGTTGATACGAGAGTTGTTCACCCGGGTGACCTTCGATGTAGCCAACTGGCGACACGGTCCCCGGGGTGTTCTTCTTGGCTGCAAAGAAATATTGAAATTAATGTTAGTTAACAAATTTGACTAAAATATTGGTACGAAAACATATTGTAGTTGAAGGAAATCTTTACCTGGTCCGCTCGAAGTGGTGTCGGTGGTTGCTGGAAAGGCGATGACGCCGCCTGGCGCTCATAGGTTGCGCCACTGATGACTCTGGATGACGCCGGTGCATGGGGACACTGGGACCCACTGGCAAGTCGGGCCAGCTGTGGATGGGGCAGAGGGAGGTGACATCATAGCGGGGGAGGCAAACTACGTGAAGGGTATCACCGTCTGTATGACTGCTGCTGATTAGGTTGACATCTTGCAATAAAAACAAGCACCAAAGTTTAAAAAAAAATAGTTACTGGAATACAACAAGTCTAATACAAATAGAACATTTATTTCATTGCATGTCATGTAAAATAAAGTCAACGTCTAATAACAATATAACAAATAAAACAAATAAAATATAACAAAAATATAAAACATAAAAATTATTCCAATTTAGGGTCATTATATAAACTAAGCTAACAAACATACAAATAAATCAAATTTACCAACAATATTACAAATTTAATTAAAGCATATATGTTGGCGTACGCTTTGCGATTTCGGAGTATCCGGGACTCCGATCCACAATCCATTGAGTTCCTATACGATCCTAGACATTACAAGGTACATCATACGTGAGTTTGAGTTTCATCCAATGGTCCGAACAAATCAAACCGTGTTAAATCGCACAATAGGCGAAATCCATTCTAGGGTGAAACGGTATCCAAATTGGAAACTGAACACACCTACGCGCTCATGACAACTAGGGGATCGCATTGGGACACAATGTGGTTTTGCTACAGTTCCCTAGCGCTGCCACACGCGGGCAGCAGCGCATGGATGTGAAAAAGCGATAACGATCGCCGGAAAAATCTCAAAATGAAGGGCCAATCTTCCTACCTAGGTTCAGGACATCGAATAGAGGCAGTTTTGTTCTCGGACATAGGCCAAAAAATGGCCGGAAGTGGCCGGAATTTCATCCCGAATCCGGCCAAAATCTTAGTTACAAAATTAGACAACGTACACTACAAATTAACAATCCTACCCAACCATCAGCTAGATAATAAAAAATAGGGGGAAAAGCATACCTCACTCGTCAGATTTGGAGGCCTGAGGAGGGAGAACGAAGCCGGAGTTATTCGCCCAAAATCGGATAAACTCCCGCCGGTTTCTCGAAGCCAATCGTCGCGGCGGTGGCTCGGAAAGGTCTGAGTTCGTTGGCGGTGATCGCCCGGACGTAATGTGGAGATTTGAGGTGGTGGCCAGAGGAGAGAGAGAGAGAGAGAGAAGAGAGAGCGGCGGCGAGAATGAACCAGAAGGTCTGAAACTGTCGAATTATTATCAGACCTTTGCGCGACGGAAAAAACTAATTTCGTCGCGCAAATCAGTAAAGGGCAAAACGGGGCGTTTACGCTTAAAATTTTCGTCACCTTGCTCGACGAAAACACTCTCTGTTGCGCAAAGCTGAAAATATTAACTTTGCGCTACGAAACAACGTCTCCATCGTCGCGCAAAGCCGTTGCAGTAGCGGCAATTGAACCGCCAAAATTTCACGACCTTACGCGACGGGGTAACACTCTTTCGTCTCGTAAACATCATACCCCTAAACCCTAAACCCTAAACCCTAAACCCTGAACCCTGAACCCTGATCACGAAAACCCTAAACGACATCATCACATTGCTCGACGAAATAAGTTTCTATTCGTCGCAAATAGTAGTTTTGCGCGACGTCTCTTACTCGTCGCGCAATTGGTTGTATAAAATTTGAAACTATTGTTGTGATAGCATACACATTCTACGAAACTAGGTTCAAAGATCCAACCGTCAAACGTATTTGCTTATACTTAGAGATCATATACACCAAAAATGGGGAAAAAAAAACCGTATAAAGATCAAGTAACAGGACAAAAGTTTTCGACGGTTATAAAGGAAAAATCACGATTTAACGGTCAATTTTACTCTGATGTCGATAATTTTTTACGGATACAATCCTTCACCCAACATGAATCCAATGACAGTATTTGATCTTCATTTGAAATTATTTACACTAGTGGATATCACAAAATCTTATGTTATACTTAACAAGTTTATATATAAACTTTTAATAGTTAGTGACTATATTGTGTGGATGATATATGCATTATAGAAAACTTTTTTCATCGATCCAACCATCACACTTGTTTGTTTCTCCTTAGAGATCGTATACGCCGAAAATCGAAAAAAAAAAAAAAAGGTATATAGATCATGTAACGGGACAAAAGTTTTCAACGGTTATAAAGGAAAAATCACGATTTAACGGTCAATTTACCCCGATTTCGAAGATTTTTTACGGATACACTCCTTCACCCTATATGAATCCAATGACAGCGTTTAAATCTTCATTTCAAACTATTTATACTAGTGAATACTCAGTTTAAATTCCTAAGTGTCATGTATAGAAATATTTTAAAAAAATTAAATTGGTTTACGCGACGAAGATAAAGATTTCGCATGTAAATAGTTTGCACGACGAATATTGTCCGTCGCGCAAACGTTATTGTGTCGAGATAATCGTCATATCGTCGCGCAAGAGACACTTCGAAACTATTCCCGGACACTTGTAAATTTTTTTGGAAAATTATTCTTGCCAGACGGAGATAATCGTCGCGCAAAGGGTTTTTTGCCGACGTCAGCACATTTATTCGTCGCGCAAAGAGCACTTTTAAAGTTTTTCCTGACACTTGTATTTTTTTGGAAAATCTAACCTTGCGAGACGAAGATTATCGTCGCGCAAGGGTTACTATAACGACGCTGGCATTTTTCCGTCGCGCAAGAGACACTTCGAAACTATTCCCGGACACTTGTAAATTTTTCTGGAAAATTATTCTTGCGAGACGGAGATAATCGTCGCGCAAAGGGTTTTTTGCCGACGTCAGTACATTTATTCGTCGCGCAAAGAGCACTTTTAAAGTTTTTCCTGAAACTTGTATTTTTTGGAAAATCTAACCTTGCGAGACGAAGATTATCGTCGCGCAAGGGTTACTATAACGACGCTGGCATTTTTTCCGTCGCGCAAGAGACACTTCGAAACTATTCCCGGACACTTGTAAATTTTTCTGGAAAATTATTCTTGCGAGACGGAGATAATCGTCGCGCAAAGGGTTTTTTGCCGACGTCAGTACATTTATTCGTCGCGCAAAGAGCACTTTTAAAGTTTTTCCTGAAACTTGTATTTTTTGGAAAATCTAACCTTGCGAGACGAAGATTATCGTCGCGCAAGGGTTACTATAACGACGCTGGTATTATTCCGTCGCGCAAGAGACACTTCGAACGATTCCCGGACACTTGTAAGGTTTTTTGGCGACGCAAGAATATTTATTCGTCGCGCAAAACTTTGTTTTTATTTTTTAAATTAAATTGATATTTAGTGTAAATTTTTTTGATACTATATTTGTATTTACTGTATAAGCAAAAGATGATCACAACTTTTTTTAGGGGACGTGAGAAAGCATATATTTATATGGTTTGGATATCATATATTTATATAATAAAGCATATAATTGTCCTTTTGTCATACTATATTTATATTTCTTCATACTATATTTGTATTTTGTCATACCTTTATTCATTCGTCTTTTTACAAAACTCTATGCATATATGTGACGTTAATTAGGAAAATTGACTGACACAAAGAAAAAACATGTACATTTCATTAAATTACAAATAAATTACATTATTCATCAGATGAACTATAATAACCTTCGTTATCATCACTATCATCACTATCCGTCTCCCAATCCTCTTCCTCCTCCTCTTCCTCCTCCTCCTCCATAAGTACATCATCGTCGTTGTTGTCCCCCATGGTTGGATCGTATCGCGGAAGATCACCGAGGTCAATTGTAATTGACTGAATCGGTATTTCTCTTGAAGACACTCCGTCAATCTGAAATGGTTCTTGAACAACATTTGTATCGAGAAGAGTATGTGCATCATTTGTATCAGGATCCTCAGTTATCAAAACAGTCATCATCATGTACTCTTTTCTCATGCATTTCCAAGGCGGCAAATTATATGGAAATACGAAAATCGGCCAAGTGCTGTGGTGTTGGTTTAGAACCCCGTACGGATTGAATTCGTCAGTGCTAAGTCCCAATCTCACATTTCGGGGATCAGCAGCAAACTCGGGGAACGTTCGATCGAAATCTTTCCATGCCTCCCCGTCTGCAGGATGCCGCATCACATCGTCGTCTACCCGTTTTTCCTTATGCCATCTCATGTCTGTGGCAGTATGCGTCGACATATACAATCGCTGCAACCTTGGTTTCAGGGGCAGATAACGCATGACTTTTTGTGGAATCTTACTCATTCTATTCTGAGATATCTGTTTGAACCTCGATTCATTGCATATAGGGCATGTATCCAACGTTTCATACTCTTTATAGAATAACATGCAATTATTTTTGCAAGCGTGGATCTTTTCATAACCCAATCCAAGACCACTCAACATCTTCTGTGCCTGTCTGTGATCTTTCGGCAAACAATTGTCTGTTGGAAGCATTTTCTTGAAAACCCCCAAAAAGTAATCGAAACACAGGTTCGACATACGATACTTTATTTTCCCGTGCATTAGCTCCACAATCGCCGTCAGAACGGAAAAGCTCTCGTACCCCGGGTATAACTCTTGGTTGGCATTTCTTAACAGGTTTTCATACTGTTCGAACTCTGCACTGTCCATTGGTGTAGGTACATCATCTTCTCCTTCCTGAGTGCTGCTGGTCGATGCAAATGGAAAAGCATCATTTATAATATCCCTGACTTGTTCATTAGGATCCACAATAGGTTCAACATTGTCCACTCTTGTGACCCCTGAAGACGAAGCGATGTTGTAGGGGTCTTTTTCGTTCCAGCAACTTGACGAATGGGCCTGGGCTGCTGTAAAGAGCAAATGGCTGGAATCACCCTTTGTGTCTGAGTTCGAGAATCAAACCCCAAGTGTGCTTCGAAAGGGCAGCGGAGCCTTAGGAAACACCCTGGTTATCTTCACCAACAAAAAGACAATTGCTTGCAGATAAATATTTAGGCTTGGCATGAGAAGCTTGTGGCATGGGAGCTGAGCATTCGTGAGTTTAGCATGAGAGAGAGAAAGAGCTGTGATTTCCTATGAGAAACATAGTTTTTAAGGCAAGGGAAGAGAGGATCTGACGAGGGCTTGGTCGAAAAGAGGGAGAATGAGACAAGGAGAAGGCAATGGTGGCTTAAGTGATTTTCCGGCAGCTTGACGAAAGCTCTGTCAAGCACTGGAACAGTTCTGCCAGGAGGGAAAATGGGGAAGAATGATGAATAGTGCACGAAATTGCTAGGTTTTGAAGATGAGAGGGAAGCTTGCTCTCTGGATGTGTGTTATGAGGAAGAGAGAGGAAGAAAATGGGGAACAAAGCATGAAATTGAAGGATTCCAAAGGGGATGCTTGCCTTCGATTGATTCTCATGGTTGCTGGGAAGCTTGCAGCAACCAAGGTGAGTTGTCGTGCTTGGTAGAAAGTGCATCCTTTTATAGGCGCTGGAACACTCAATTTTATCAAGAAACCCTCTCCCCTTTTCCTTCACTTTCTTCCATTCCATCTTATTTGGTGAAACCTTCCTAGCCTGAGCATGTAGGCATGAAACTTTTTGGAGTTCCAAGACCTTCACATAGCTGGACCTCTCCATGTGGGTGAGGAGCCACTCACTTTTTCTTCTTGTTTTCTCACCAAAGCTTGAAGAGGAAAGAATGGGTAAGGGTGCTGGTCAAAAGGTGATTCCATCAGCACATGGTTTTGCTTGGTTTTGGTGGTTTGGCTTCGATCTGGTTTTAAGAAAAGTGCTGGATATTTCCACGATGCTGGGCTGGGCTGGGCTATTGGTATTTTATTTTCCAGCGGCCTGTGAGTTTGCTCAAGCTGTTGGAAAATAGCTTATTTGATCAAGGTGCTGGATATTTTGGTTGATGTGGGACTTTTCAAGTGTTTGCAGGCCATTGGATATTTTCCTAAGCTATTGGGCTTTCTCTCTCATGCCTACCCATATGTTTGGGCTCAAGGAATGGGCTTGAGTTTTGGTGCTCCCAAGCAGCCCAAAACTTCCATTCCTTGGACCATCAATGGGCCTCGTGAATACTCGTAGCCATCCATACCACAACCCGCTCAGCAAGCCCCAGGCATTCGCGTGGCTTGGGCCCACTTAAGCTTGTAGCGTGGCGTGTTGCTTATTTGCTTGGCGTGGCATGTGTGTAAGCGCATATGACGAACTTTCGCGTGCCCAAATCGGGTTTCTTCTCGGTAAGATATTGCATTGGGCCGAGAATTTATTTGGGCCGAACCGTGACTTTTTGGGCCTCAACATTAGCCCCCTTGATTATTGGGGCCATGAAGTGGCAACGAGATGGGCCAAATAATCAATTTCAGCCCAAAATAATTGGCAGTGGCATGGCATGGCATGGCATGGCATGGGTGTAGGAGCAACTCAAGGATAACTAGTTAAGGGTCCCTGAAATTGCAGCCAGGTCTTTTCCGGGATGGTTGGAGGGGTCGCAATGGTCCCGCTTAAAACCCAATCCTTCTTAAACACCGAGGGTGTTGCCTTAAAGAAATTTCCTAGACACTGTAATTTTGGAGGCCACTTACTAGAGTTACCAAGAGTTTGCTCATTTTGTGGCATGACTGAGAAGAAAATGCTTGGTGGATTATCTTAGCTTGCATGACTTATTTGTTTGAGTGACAAGAGAGGCTTGATTTTGCATGATTGTGTGCTTGGATGCTTGGCATTGGCATGTATGCTTGGCTCGGGCTTATATGCTTGGATGTTTGGCATTGGCATGTACGCTTGGCTCGGGCTTGTATGCTTGGATGTTTGGCATTGGCATGTATGCTTGGCTTGGGCTTGTATGCTTGGATGTTTGGCATTGGCATGTACGCTTGGCTTGGGCTTGTATGCTTGGATGCTTGGCATTGGCATGTATGCTTGGCTTGGGCTTGTATGCTTGGATGCTTGGCATTGGCATGTGTGCTTGGCTTGGGCTTGTATGCTTGGATGCTTGGCATTGGCATGTGCTGGAAGGATGTTTGAAATAGGGCAGGTGCTGGAAAATGTTTTGCTTGGCATGGAATAGGTGCTGGAAATTCTCCGCTTATGGAGTAGGTGCTGGAAGAACGTGACTTAGCTTGGCATGATTAGCTTGGATTTGCAATGAGGACGTGGATAATCTAATGGTTGAGTTGAATCAAGATATAGCTTGGTCTGGCATGAAGGTTCACTCTTCTGGCAGCATGAATATAAAGCTTGTGCTATTTTCCAGGAGCACCTCGTACAACGCATCATTATCTTCCATGTTTTGCTTGGCTTGAAATCTTGGTTATTGGGGTTTTGGAATTGCTGGTGGTGGTGATTGCAATGAATTCCTTCCTCAGCCCCCAAGTGCACCATAATCATCATAAAAGATTTGATTAGCATGAGCTGCAAAAACTGTTGCAGCGTGGCCTTCTGAGTATTTGTTTGGGACATTGCATGGCGTGATGAACTTAGGATATCCCTTTGTTGCGATTGTGACAATTTGGCATGATATGGTGATGGCATGGCTTCTTCTCTGTGCTTCCAGCAACTAGAACTGCCAAGTTCTAACATTGTCATTTTTATGATGACTGTATTGCTTGAAAAGCTTGATATTGTGATATCTGGTCTGGTTTGCTTGAAATGTTTGTACCAAGTGAGATGCTTGAGTTGCATGGTTTGTGTGGATTGATTCACAAATGCTTGTATTGATGCATGGTGGGTTGAAGAAGAGATACGGGCTTGAGAGAGCATAAGAGAGCTGGGCGCGTTATCTCCTTGACTGGCTTGGCCTTCACGTGGGCAAAATTGTGTTGCCCCTTCCTTTTGAATTTTTTATTTGCAAGTGGCTGCTCTCTTTTCCTTTCATTTGGCATGGCATGCTTTATTTTCTGATTTTCTCTCACTCTTCTTTCTTCTTCCTCTTCTCCAAGACCCAAACCCGTGGGTATTGTTCATTGGTACAGAAGTCAGATTTTTGAAGCTCGGATAAGAAAACTTCCTTGATAAAAGTTGTTCATCTGCTCGAGTACTATAGCCTGTAAAATTTGTAGAATTTTTTGAATTTTTCTGATGCCTCAAAGCTGGTCTGAAACTTCTGCATTCACCCATGGCTGGTGAGTTTCTGCAGATTCTGCTTCTACATGTGTTTCTAATTTCTGATCCTCGGATGATTGCACTTGCTTCACAAAATGTGCTCGCAATTATGTTGTTGATAACCCACCCAAAATTGAGGATCATCCAACCATCGTAGTGCTTTCTGCCTTTGTTTTTCTGAAGCATGTTCATGAGTTGATGTTGATACCTTTGTTGCATGCTTGTTTTCTATGCTTGCATGCCTGAGTTCCTTTGTATTTCCCAGAATTTGTGAACTATAAATTGAATTCTGAGGTTGAGCTTTTGATTTAGGATTCTAGCTTGGTGATAAACAAGAGTCATACAAGCTCACTTGGGTATGCATGCCAAGTGTTTGTCAAAATATCTCAAAGTAGTTTGCTGGCTGTTTTTTTGAACTTTTGAAATATTTCTTTTCGAATCTGAGTTGGAGCTTTTGAGACATAAAAGTGGACTTCTCAATGGTTATGTTGGAATTGGTCTTGCGTCACTTGAAGAAAAAATGAATTTTCGGTGGAATTTCAAAGTAAGGGTTAAGCTGCTGGAGCTGTGCAGTTCCTGCGGCATGGGCTGTTTTAGGAATCTGTTTGACATGCTTCCCTAGCTCGAAATGCAACGAAATTTTGGGAAAATGAAGCTTGATATGTCTGGTTCTAATCTAGAAAGTTTGGGACTTGTTGGTTGTAAGCTTGATTTCTAGTGATTTTTCAAAGGTGGGATGTTCTAGCTGGAATGGTTGGAAAGCTTGTGAGTTTTGCTTGGCATGCTGCTTTTTGTTGAGAATTTGGCATGTCCTTTCTGTTGGCATTGAGTGCTGATCTGAGTATTGCTAGAGCATGTCCTTGAGCAATATTGTCATGAGAGCATGATGTTGAAAGGTATTGTTGTAAGAGCATGAGTTCTTTAATTTGCTTAAAATGCTCGAATTGCTTGGAATGCTTGCATGAAATAAAATTTCTTGGCATGTGGATTGGTATCATGCCCTGTGAATTTTGTCAAATGCTTGATAGATGAGTTTGCTGAATTGTTGCAAGGATAAATTGAGCTTTGGGGGTTAAGGAGCATATACACTAGCATGATGTTTGAAATAGGGCAGGGGCTAAGAAGATTGAAATAAGGCAAATGCCAGAAATTCTCTGCTTGTAGAGAAGGAGCTGGAAAAATGTAACTTGGCTTGGAATGATATAGCTTGGACTTGCTATGAGGATGTGAATAATTTTCACACAGCTTTTGGAACCGAGGTATAGCTTGGTTTAGCATGAGAAACTTTGAAGTGCTTGTGCTTGACTTTTTTTTTTTCAATTGGCAGGAAGCCCCCCAAGTCATTTGGAACTGAATTTTGACTCCTCTTTTTTTTTTTTTGCAGATTTGCTTGGCAAGAAGCCCCCAAGTATTTTGGAGTTTGCATGTGTAGTTCGCTTCAATGACATGAATGATGGATTTGCCTAAGCCCCCAGCCCTTGTACAAGATCTGTTTTGCTTGAGAATGGAGATCTAAGACACTAGAAAAAAAAAGCACATGTCAGTCACCCATGTTATGCTTATTCTGCAAAGTAGATAGCCAACAGAAGGAAAAAAAGAAAGAAAGAGGGAATGTTCTTATCTCTTTATTCTCTCTGGTTTTTTTTTGCTTCTAGCCTTCTTCTTCGGAGGCGTTGGTGAACATAACGGCCTGATCCCCAGCAGAGTCGCCAATTTATGTAGGGGTCTTTTTCGTTCCAGCAGCTTGACGAATGGGCCTGGGCTGCTGTAAAGAGCAAATGGCTGGAATCACCCTTTGTGTCTGAGTTCGAGAATCAAACCCCAAGTGTGCTTCGAAAGGGCAGCGGAGCCTTAGGAAACACCCTGGTTATCTTCACCAACAAAAAGACAATTGCTTGCAGATAAATATTTAGGCTTGGCATGAGAAGCTTGTGGCATGGGAGCTGAGCATTCGTGAGTTTAGCATGAGAGAGAGAAAGAGCTGTGATTTCCTATGAGAAACATAGTTTTTAAGGCAAGGGAAGAGAGGATCTGACGAGGGCTTGGTCGAAAAGAGGGAGAATGAGACAAGGAGAAGGCAATGGTGGCTTAAGTGATTTTCCGGCAGCTTGACGAAAGCTCTGTCAAGCACTGGAACAGTTCTGCCAGGAGGGAAATGGGGAAGAATGATGAATAGTGCACGAAATTGCTAGGTTTTGAAGATGAGAGGGAAGCTTGCTCTCTGGATGTGTGTTATGAGGAAGAGAGAGGAAGAAAATGGGGAACAAAGCATGAAATTGAAGGATTCCAAAGGGGATGCTTGCCTTCGATTGATTCTCATGGTTGCTGGGAAGCTTGCAGCAACCAAGGTGAGTTGTCGTGCTTGGTAGAAAGTGCATCCTTTTATAGGCGCTGGAACACTCAATTTTATCAAGAAACCCTCTCCCCTTTTCCTTCACTTTCTTCCATTCCATCTTATTTGGTGAAACCTTCCTAGCCTGAGCATGTAGGCATGAAACTTTTTGGAGTTCCAAGACCTTCACATAGCTGGACCTCTCCATGTGGGTGAGGAGCCACTCACTTTTTCTTCTTGTTTTCTCACCAAAGCTTGAAGAGGAAAGAATGGGTAAGGGTGCTGGTCAAAGGTGATTCCATCAGCACATGGTTTTGCTTGGTTTTGGTGGTTTGGCTTCGATCTGGTTTTAAGAAAAGTGCTGGATATTTCCACGATGCTGGGCTGGGCTGGGCTATTGGTATTTTATTTTCCAGCGGCCTGTGAGTTTGCTCAAGCTGTTGGAAAATAGCTTATTTGATCAAGGTGCTGGATATTTTGGTTGATGTGGGACTTTTCAAGTGTTTGCAGGCCATTGGATATTTTCCTAAGCTATTGGGCTTTCTCTCTCATGCCTACCCATATGTTTGGGCTCACGGAATGGGCTTGAGTTTTGGTGCTCCCAAGCAGCCCAAAACTTCCATTCCTTGGACCATCAATGGGCCTCGTGAATACTCGTAGCCATCCATACCACAACCCGCTCAGCAAGCCCCAGGCATTCGCGTGGCTTGGGCCCACTTAAGCTTGTAGCGTGGCGTGTTGCTTATTTGCTTGGCGTGGCATGTGTGTAAGCGCATATGACGAACTTTCGCGTGCCCAAATCGGGTTTCTTCTCAGTAAGATATTGCATTGGGCCGAGAATTTATTTGGGCCGAACCGTGACTTTTTGGGCCTCAACAGATGTCTACTTGTTCCCCGTGATGGTTCCAAGTGTTGTATGTCTCAATCATTCAATTTCTTACTAAATGAAATCGAACATGTTCAATTGTCTCCCACAACATGTTGTTACACCTCCTGCAAGGACACCGGATTCTAGTTGCACCTGGGTTGTGTGTCCGTGCAAAGTCAATAAAATCCTCGATTCCATCCAAGTATTCGCCTGCGCACCTATTCAGGTTCTGTATCCACCTTCTGCTCATCTTTCCTGGAACCACAATCACAATACAACAATCATGTTGTATTCGTACAAAATATTTCCTTATGCCTCCGGTAAGGGCCCTATCCCATTCAGAAATGCATAGCCATGTTATGTAATTTACACCTACATGAGATTAGATTTCGACGTGGATGAATTTCGGCAGCATCTCGGTACAGTTCTTGAGGTGTACCGTAGATATAAAATACCTACGTACCACCCGAAGAACGTACCGAGACGACACCCAAATCTCCACAATCGAAACCTAATCCTGTAGCTGTAAACTACGTGACATGACTATGCATTTCCAAACTGTCCAAAATATGGGACAATTCAAGAATTAATTGGACCGTAGTCGTGGTTTACCCACCCATGCGCGGTCCAACTAACCTCGAACGGGAACTAAGCTTTACAAAAAAAAAATGTACAAAGTTAATTTCAATTAACTTCATACATTAACGTACATTCATAATTTAACAACATATTATAAACATAATTTCATAAATCAATATAAATATAATGTAATAAATTTTATATTATAAAACAACGAATATACCTTCTAAATCGTTCTCCTCCAATCACTAATCACATATAATATTCCTATATACAAAGAAATTAATGGTGTTAGTATGAATTTACAGTAAAATTTTTACACTAACGATAAAAAATGCATACCCAATGACCGTATTAGAATCAGAAGCAGCTCAACTCATAAACGAAATGAAAATGTCGAGTTTTGTGGGCCGAAACCTCTTGAGACAGATGCAGAAACAGCAGAGGCAAACTGCAATTTTTTTGCAGTTTGCCTCTGCCATGGACGTGCTAAGCTTAGTATAGACGACGGGTTTGCGCGACGGATACGTTTATCGTCGCGCAAGATTCTTCCTTTTGCGCGACGAACAATTAGTACAAAGTCTGTCGCGCAAACCACGTCACCGTCGCTCAAACGTTATTTCCCCAGTCGCGCAAGGTTCTGTCGACATCGATTTCTTGCGCGACGACAAAGTTTTATCCGTCGCTAAATAATTCGTCGCGCAAACAATAAGCAACGTTAAATCTGTCGCGCAATCTGCTGTCGCTCAATTTTTTGGCGCGAAATGCTATCGACAGTGCTTCCTTCTTCGCGCCTTTTTTTTGCACGACGAAATTTTTTAGTTGTCACTCAAAGGTACTTTTGCGCGACCATATATACCGTCGCGCAAACGTTATTTCCCCAGTCGCGCAAGGTTTTGTCGACTTCGATTTCTTGCGTGACGACGAAGTCCTATCCGTTGCTCAGTAATTCGTCGCGGAAACAATAAGCGACGTAATCTCTGTCGCGCAATTTTTTGGTGCGAAATGTTATCGACAGTGCTTTCTTCTTCGCGCCTTTTTTTTGCGCGACGAAATTTTTTAGTTGTCGCTCAAAGGTATGTTGCGCGACGATATATACTGTCGCGCAAAGTTCACCGCCAATTAAATTTTTCCGCGCATTTTCCCAGCGGCTTTATGCGACACTCATTGTTTTTGTCGCGCAAAGGTATGTTGGGCGACGAATGATTTTGTCGCACAATTTTACACTACGCTTTATTTTATCCGTCGCGCTAAACGATTTTGTGCGACGAATTATCCTCCGTCGCGCAAGGACTAAAATGTAGTAGTGTCTTAGATATTGGGACAAAGTGACAGGGGGATTTGGGGATAAAGGGTTCTGGAGTAAAAGGTTGAAGATGATATAGCTTTTCAATGGTTAGAGAAAAGTTTGGAAATTGGAAAATGTGGGCCTGATAATATCTCTGGCTCGTGCTAGCACTTGGTAGCTTGATTGACTGCCAATATCATCCCCAACCCATTAACGTTAATAAGAGCATACTTCTGTTGGGACTGAAAGATACTGTGCTTTGGTCTTGCAACTTCAATGCCCAAAAAATACCTCAGTGCACCCAAGTCCTTCATTTCAAGCTCTATTGCTTGATAATTTGAAGCTATTTTGTTTTGGTGTGATGAGGCTGCCTTAATTAACTTTCCAATTTACTTAACCTGCATGAACCTCTGCCAATGAGCCAACCTACAATTTTGATCCCCAGTCAGCCTGAAAAGACGATGAAATTTTGAGCACAAATGATAGACATGAAGTGATAAACATTAAAGTGGTGGATAAAGACCAGTTGAAGGAAGTGATGACTAGACATGAAGTGATAAACATTAAAGCCGATGACAAAACAAGTTATCAAGACAGAGGCTCTAGTACCCGATGAGGAGACAAAGCATTGTTGGGTCCTCAAATTTGCTTGTTTTTTGTTTTCTATAGGCTGCCGACATTGTCCAAGTCGGTGGACTTGGCTTTCTTCTCATAGCCAATAGTTTACAAGATTTTTATTAGGACTTTTCTAGGATGCCTACAACAATTATGTCTTAAAGCTTGACTTTGTCAAAGTTTGTGGATATTTCTTGAGATTTCTACTTTTATCTAAATTTTTCTAATAAATTCTTCAAGACAAGTGTGTATTAAATTTAATACTACCTATACGCATTATTATTATTATTATTATTATTATTGTTATTATTATTATTATTTGTATTAGAGGGGTTTCGATCAAGAATCATGTTTGTATTAGAGGGTGATTTCTTCCCTCCAGATGTACTTGCATTTTTGGCTGCATCAACCCTTATCAGCTTTGCTCCTTTTTGCGTTCAGGTGGTCCTTGGAATTGTGGGACATTTATATGCCTCCCGATTCTTCAGCTCCTTTACCCACAATATGACAAGTTTAATGATTTTTGTGATTGTGATTGTGCCTCTTTTTTTTTTATTTTTTATATAAATATATTTTGCACAAGATATGCCAAATCATTTTCATTTTCTTCTTTGTACCAAATCCCAAATTTTTTCTTAGGAGGGATAGTAGACTTCCAAATCATTTAGCAGGCTGGAACACTGAAAGGGATTAAGTATCACGTAGAAAACTAGAAAAAAAAATATTAAAAAGAGAAAACCGCTGGTGAATCCAGTTTCCATTTCCTCCTATCTTACTATGTGCTGAAACCCGAATATTCTCCAAACTACCATAAGTGCAGCAAACTCCTCAATCTCTTGTTCATGTAAATTCTTCGAAAGAAAATTCCAATTTACTTAACCTGCATGAACCTCTGCCAATGAGCCAACCCGCAATTTTGACCCCAGTCAGCCTGAAAAGACGAGGAAATTTTAAGCACAAAGGATAGACATGAAGTGATAAACATTAAAGTGGTGGACAAAAATATAAATGTTTTGGGTCTGCACAAGAATATATTTCAAATGTTTGCTAAAATGTCTTCTCGCCATATGTTATGAACCATCTGCCCTATGTTTCCATTTCCGGATGGTTTGAAATGGTAGACTGAACCAGTATTTTGTATCTTGCTCAAGTATGCATGTTATGTTGTGTGGTTAGTAGTAGGGCATGTGTTGTTGAACTCTCATCTATGACCCTGAATATTTTGTATCTCGGTAAATAATGACGGTAAGTAATAATACAAGCCGTTGAATACATATATATATATATATTACCCCGTACTTGTTGAGAGGACACTTCTATGGGAGAAGACAAATCTTTGTTGAGGAGACAAGCTTTCTCAGTAGTACAAGTACAGATATCACCACTTTACCCAAAACTTTTATAAAAAAATCTAAAAAAAAGGGGGAAGAATTGAAAATAGTCGTCAAAATTGAAAATACTTATCTGGTGGAGTCTCATGCCCACAGCCTTCAGTGAGTGGCTTTCTAGGTTTCTTTATTAATTAATTTTTTTTATAAGTGGACAAGTATGTGTCGACTTATTTTTAATTTTTTAATAAATATGTGTCGCATATGGCACCCGTTGAAGGGAAATAATAATAGAAGCCGATGAGAAGACATGGCCTTATGGGACCTGTTGAGGCCGTTGAGAAGACACTTCTATGGACGAAGACAAATCTCTGTTGAGGAGACAAAAGCTTTCTCATTATTGTACTTTTTAGATTCCAAAAATATCCCAACGAAGTTATAATTACAAATACAATCCATACTTGCAATCAAAAACATGGTGTCAGAACTCAATAAGACCGTACCGTATCAGAACTCAATAACCAGCAGTTGGCTTTTTGTTATATATTTCTGATGTTTGATTTGATGGATTGATTGATCGTCTCGGGAAAAAGTTGACTAGAAACCGTCCTCTCCCTGTGAAAACGTTAAAACATGTTTCAAAGAGAATCCAAATAGTTTGCAGTTGTTATGGAGGGCCCTATGAAAAAGTTAAAACCGTCCTCCTCCATGTTAGGTCAGTGCATGTCTAGTCTCTTCTTGTCTTTGGCTTCGGCCTTCCCTGTAACCAAAAATAAAATAAAAGGACACACCATTGTCTTTGGCTGGCACTCTGAAATGAATACCATTGTCCATGAGCCGTGGGCGTTTGTGGAAGAGGTTTGTCATGCTTCTGCATTGTGAATAACTATTGCAGAAGTATCCCTTTATTAAATATTGGCTGTTGCTTCTGGTTGAGCCACTGTACCATAAATTGGAGTAAGATAACCTTCTTTTGTTTTTGTTCTGAAAGATAACTTTCTTAGAACCCAGATAACTGTTATACCTACAGGTCTCCAGCTACATCTTCTACTCTATTAGTTTTGCTGCTTACTTTTTCAAATCTGTGTACTTGGGTGGGTAGTGCCCCTATGATATGAATTTCTACTAGTTTTCTACTTATAAAAGAAAACACTAGAGGACCTAGGTTTTCGATGTATTTTCTAAGCAGCTCAATGTTTCTTTATGTATTTTGGGTTTTCAAGGGAGTTGGAACCATATATTTAATTAAACCGAAGCCTAAAAATGTCTAATGCTTCTTTGGTTGCTACCTGATGGTTTTTAGAAGAACAATAAAGTTATTTTATTTATTCAATAATAGATGTGTACAAGGCTTTATAGAGGACTCAGCTTATTGCCCTTCAACAACTAGAAACTATTTACTAGGCTTATTTATTGCCTCTTCTCTCTTAGTTCACAAGAGGCAACATATATTTATAGATATAGATTGCCGACATTGTCCAAGTCGGTGGACTTGGCTTTGTTCTCATAGCCAATAGTTTACAAGATTTTTATTAGGACTTTTTTAGGATGCCTACAACAATTATGTCTTAAAGCTTGACTTTGTCCAAGTTGGTGGATATTTCTTGAGGGTTCTACTTTTATCTAGATTTTTCTAATAAATTCTTCATGACAAGTGTGTATTAAATTTAACATTCCCTATACACATTATTATTATTATTATTATTATTATTATTATTATTATTATTATTATTATTATTATTATTATTATTATCCGTGTCCAGTATGCACTAAAGAGACCCAATTATTCGTGTCCATTGTACCCAAGAAACCTTCATCTGAGTATTTTACGAGACATCCTTTATATCAAATTATAGCACCTCGGTTATAAGGGCAATGTTTGCGAAGCTCTTGGCTTGCTGCAGGGATACATCTTCTACAAAGTGTAAGGTTGTAAGGGCGATCGTAAAGCCAATCTAAATTCTTAACATCCAATTCGTCCTATAACATAATTACATTCAGTTTAACTACTGTTGTCAAAGGTGCTACAATTTTCTTCTGTGTCTTCCCACTTACAGTGGTGCTCATACAATGATGGCTTGCCCTCTGAAGGGTTCTCTAAGACAAGCTTGTTGGGAGGCACTAGGTCATCGTGCGCAATAACAAGTAGTATTGAGAATATAAGTCAAAAAAATCCAAGCTGAAAATTCATTTCCTTAATTTAAACTTACAATATATTTTGCACAAGATACACCAATTCATTTTCATTTTCTTCTTGTACCAATCCCAAATTTTTTCTTAGGAGGGATAGTAGACTTCTAAATCATTTTAGCAGGCTGGAACGCACTGAAAGGGATTAATTATCACATAGAAAACAAGAAAAAAAAATATTAAAAAGAGAAAACTGCTGATGAATCCAGTTTCCATTTCCTCATATCTTACTATGTGCTGAAACCTCTGCCAATGAGCCAACCTGCAATTTTGACCCCCAGTCAGCCTGAAAAGACAAGGAAATTTTAAGCACAAAGTCGTCAGTATTGAAAAGACGATTCTCTGGTGGACTCTCTTTCATGACCACAGCCTTCACGTGAGTGGCTTTCTAGGTTTCTTTATTAATTAATTTTTGGGGGGTCATCAAATTTGCTTTTTTTTTTTTTTTTTTTGTTGTTGTTGTTGAGAAAAAGCGATTTCATTGAACACAGACCAAAAGATTACAAACTGTCCTCTACCAGCACATCATACACGACAAATTTGCTTGTTTTTTGTTTCCGTGAGCCCCATGTTTCTCATCTCTCATTTATTATTGTAATTCTCAGATTCCAAAATATCTCAACTAAGTCATTATTGTACTTTGTATATTAACGTGGGAATCAATGTGGAAATAGTTTTTAATTAAATTGTATATAATTACAAACATTTAATTTGGAAAGATCTCCAAATGATTGTAACTTGTAATGGATGAATGAATTAATTCAGAAACATTTTTAAAATTTAACAATAAATTCATAATCGGTTTGTTTAATAAAAATGTTTATTTATTTTCATTTTATGAATTATACATGACTAATAATCTACTTTATAATTATTTATGAATAATACTGTACATACTAATTATGTTGAAAAAATAATGTATAAGTGAAGGGGAAGGGAAGCTGTGCCTTCAAATGACTGGTGGATATGAATTACTAAACCTATTACTTGGTCTATGAAAAATAACTAATAATCTAATAATCTTTTATTGCTTGTTTTATGAAAAATAATTTTACCTAGTATGACATCACATGCATGTTTTACTCTTCTTTTTCTTCTGTTTGGCTGCTGCTACATCCTCATCAACATGGTCACCTTTGTCGTTACCCGTTGAGAAAACAAAGCCTTCTAGTACTCATTGAGGAGACAAAGCCTTATAGTTTTCTATATATTTTTTTTTGGTCGAAATAAAGCTTTATAGTTTTCTATATAAACTCCCCAACTCACCACATTCAGGGCCTGTTTGGGAGTGCTTTTGGAAGGTCTAAAAGCGCTTTCTGATAACTAAAAGCGCTTCTGACAGCGTTTGTCAGAAAAGTTTAGAAGCGCTTATGGGTCATAAAAGCGCTTCCTAGAGAAGCACCTGCCATGTGCTTCTTTAGGAAGCACTCCCAATTGCTTTTCCATGAAGCACTTTAATTTTTTATGAAAATTCAAGATTTTTATAAAAAAAGCGTTTTTGTTAGAAGCGCTTATGAGCAGAAGTACTTCCTAGAGAAGCAGTCCCAAACGAGCCCTCACTCTCACCCCTCACCTCGACTTCCCCACTGCCTATAGATCAAAACTCTCTCTCTCTCTCCTCCTCCTCTCTCCTCTCTCTCCTCTCTCTCTCTCTCTCTTTCTTTTTCAGCAAGTACCCCTTAATTAGCAAATTCCACACAACACCTCCAAACTCTTTACCATCATGCCTAACGATCAACTTGAGGTACATAATTTATACGTTTCAATACATGAATTCTTTTTCTTTCATTTTTGACATTTCTTGCTACTAAAAGGAATATTGATGTTGTATTTTGCAGATGAAAGGCCACGAAAAAGAAAAAGAAAAAGAAAAAGAAGAGGCATGGTATCGTGGGTTAGCAGAAAGTTGGAATGGGTGGAATCGGTAAAAAGAGGTATAAATTTTTTACATCTCGTCGTTTGTTGCTTTGTTGCTTTGTGATATTACACTTTTGGAATATGTTTTTATCCATTTTAGCCTAAATTATGTGTTTTTAATCATTTTTAGCCGTACTCGTTGAGAAAACACTTCTATGGTACCCGTACTCATTGAGAAGACACTTCTATGGTACCTGTACCCGTTGAGAAGACAAAACTTTGTTGAGGAGACAAAAGCTTTCTCATTTATTGTACTTTTTAGATTCCAAAAATATCCAAACTAAGCCATTATTTCATTTTGTATATTAATGTATGAATCAATATGGAAATAGTTTTTTATTGGATTGTATATAATGACAGACGTCTAATTTGGAAAGATCTCTACAAGGTTTCTCATTTACTCCCACCGTCAACCTCTTACATGTAAGTTTAACAGCAGTATACCCCAAAAAAACTACAGAATTTTGTAGTAGAAATAAAAACCCTCCTTCTCTTGTGCCATGCTTGAATTTAAAATAAAAAAAATCAAAGTATCAAAACCAAGAAATCGATTTCCGAAGTGTATAATGAAGTTGATGGTAGACACCCTGAAATTCAACCATACTACACATTAGTAATGTTTGAAGCAATTGCAAGCGAAAAAACTACACATTAGTAATGTTTGAAGCAGCAGATATATATTATTTTATGAATGAAGATCATAATATATTATTCCCAAATTCTCTCTCTCTCTCTCTCTTCTCCTCCTCTCTCTCTCTCTCTCTCTCTCTCTCTCTCCAATGAAACCTGACAACTAAGACAATCAAATAAATGTAAAAAACGCAAAAACAGCAAGCTTTAGCCTTTAGTTATTTCCCTACCTTCGGAGACTGCGACGCATTGGCTATGGTCATCAAGGGCCGACTGAAATGGCAAAAAGCTGTGAGCCGGTTTACCTTCGCAAACCGATTCAGGTCTGAAACGGAGCCCCGAACTGCATCCGTATTCTGACCGATCTGATCGAGCCTGTGAGCCAGGAATAGAGAGTACCCTGTAGCTGCTTCACAGAGCAAGTAAACCGCCATGTAATCGAATGGAGCTCTCAAGAGAAAACGTAGTCGTGTAAAAAAGCATCAACTCTCTCTCTCTCTCTAAAACTGTTGGAATCGGCGGTGGAAGGAGAGAGGAAGAGCAGCTTTGGGGTTTACGGTTGTTTCAGTGAGGTGAGGTGGGCATAGACGTTTTAGTTCGTTAGATTTATAAGTCGGCCTCTTGAAGAATCTAACGGTCTAAAATCGGTATCAGAAGGCGTGAAAGTTGAGTTCCTACACACTGCACAAGTGTCCAAGCTCTGCAGGTTTGTTGTCTGCCCGTGACATGTGGTCTCTAGCTTGATAATGAAACTGCTAATTACAAATACAATCCATACTTGCAATAAAAAACATGGTATTAAGAGTAACAGCCAAAACTCAATAACCAGCAGTTGGCTTTCTGTTTGGATGTGGTCTCCAAATCCAAGCTAAATCAAGTAGCCTCCAAATTCTTACTTCAGAAAAATGAAGGCAGGGGGCACTACAACGGTTTGATGATCTTCAATTTTGGATATGTTATAGCCAACACAATTTCGAGCAAGTTTCGTGAAGCAATCACAACCATCCGAGAATCACATATTAAATCAAATGCAGAAACCGAGTCTGCAGAAACCCACCAGCCATGGCTGAACACAAAAGATGAAAACCCGTTTTGAGGCATCAGGAAATTTCAGAAAAATCTACAACTTTCACAGATTTTAGTTCTCAGGTAGACGAACAACTTTCATGAAGGAAGTTTTCTGATTGGAGCTTCCGAAATATGACTTCTGGATTTCTGAACAGCACCCTCGGTTTTGGGTCTTGAAGAAGTTGGCTGAAGAGAAGTTGGCTGAAAAGAAGTTGGCTGAAGAAAAGTGGGCTGAAGAAAATAATAGGTGAATGAATGAGAATTGGCTGGAGAGATAACGTTGGTTGGAGAGATAGCATGGGGGTCTGCAAAAAGAAACAATGCAAGTGCAGCCAAGGTTGGATGTTTTTCGAGAAGATGGGCCAAAAGTGTTTTGTGTCCTATTATAGGTGGATAAATGAGAAAAGCATGGCTGGAGCATTTGGATGGTCTGCCAATGTGGCTGAAAAGTTCTTTCCTTATGCTATTATATATATAAAGTGAATGAATAAAGTATTGCCAAAGTTTGGAGTTTATGGAATTAGTTCGGCCGAAGAGTTTTTGTAAAACTTGGAGTTTTGTCCTATTACATATAGATATATAATAGGAAGAATTCATAGAGGCGGATTCTAGGTGGCTGTCTGCCGCACAGATCTCACGGCCTGGAGTTCCGGGCCGAGGGGATGTACGTTAACACGCGGTTTCGGTTGAAAATGTAGTGGCCGGAGAAAATTAGGCCGAAGGTTTTTGAGTTCACTTATCTTATTATATATATGCGACTGAGGGGTTTGCAAATATGCGGCTGGAGGCATTGGAGGTCTGCAAAAAGAAATGAAGGCAAGTATGCGGTCGAAGTTTTTGGTGATATGCAAAATACCAACATTCATACAATGTCAATCAAATCCAAAGCTCAGTCTACGAAACTAAGTTCAGAAGTTCCAGCAGATGTTTCTTGCAAGTGGCGGAGTTTAAAGACAGGAAGGCATTAATATGGGAAGATTTCCAAGACATCGGAAAGTTCATGCCTAGAGCTCCGGAAGGCATTAATATTGGGAAGATTTGTAGCCACCCTCCTATCCTGATCTCATTTTTACTAACCAACCATAGGGGTTGATGATGGTTGGAAAATTCTCATTAAATGCCTAGAGCTCCGGAAGACATTAATCTTGGAAGGGATTTCAATGAAAGTTAGTTGAGGCCATTTAATGGCCAAAGCTGAAGGAAGCTCTATAAATTGGTCATCAGAGGAAGAGAAGAGGACCGCCAACTGAACACACAAAATCTATCGTTTCATCCTGTACTTTCAATTCATAGTCTAGGATTTTATCTTCAAGCTCTTCAGATATCAAAGTCTTCGTTTTCCTAGTGTAAGCTTACATTCTTGCAATTTAATTCAAATTGTCTTTACATTCAAGTTTAATTCAAGTCTTTATCCGCTTTAATCTATTTATCGCATTTACTTTTTTGTCATTTCATTTACTGCGTTTACATTTCTCGCACTTAGATTTTTGTCATTTCGTTTACTGGCATTTACATTCATTGCACTTATCACAAAATCTTTAAAATAGTCATACAAAGCTCAATCACCCTTGATCTCAAGGAGAAAAAGAACCTAGGCCAAGAGGAGGTTCCTTGCCTGGCCGACTCAATTGTTGATTAAAAGTCAGAAGCGCAAACAAACTCACACGATCTTTCATCCAAGCCATCAAGTGGCTTGATGGTGGCACGCCTACGCATCTTAAGAGAAGAAGGACCAAAAATTCCTTCCGTCGGGCCTACCCGGCTGAGAAAGAGGGAAACATATTTGTCACGCCCAGTGGACTAGCTATAAAAAAATTTGTATGGTTGTAAACACTAGGAGGAATCCTAGAAGAGATCAAGGATTTGAAGAGTCTAGACTTCATTCGGAATCAGAGTCAAGCATGGCTGGTTCCACTTCCTACAAGTTCTTAGCCACAAGATGTCCGAACAATTAGCAAGGCCAAAATGGCCTTGGCCGAAATGCGGCCGTCGACCTCGACCATGTGTTGGTGGAAGATGTTATGGAAGCCCCTGAAGGGCCAGTCTTGAGGCCAAGTTTGGCCACATCATTGGAACTCCAACAACTCTTCCGTACGATAGAAATGTCGAGCAATCAGAGAATGCAGGAGGTTGCTCAAACTATTGCTCAAACCGTTGCTCAACCTTGGCTCAAACCATGGCCACTCAGAATGCTCAGATCAATGAGAGGTTTATCGATTGTTAGGCCACAAAATGGCCAAATGGAAATCAGGCGGTAAATGGAGTGCCAAGTGCAGGGCTTCAATGGAGGCTCAACCAAACCTCTTGGGGCGATTCCGCCTCAACCCAAATGACACCGGCTGGGGGCAACCTAGCCCCAAGGAGCAATGTTCTGCCGATGGGTAATAACCCATATGCGGTGGGCCAATCAACTTCCAAGGACTCCCGGAGTACAACCAATCCGCCCACAAGTTCACCAGGGGGGCAGGGGTCAATGTCGCGCGGGCCTCATAATAAACCAAGTCGCCGGAATGGTGGATGGAATACATCTTGGTGGAAAAATCCAATACTAGGAAATCAAGCCATCGATCGAGGAGCAGTCGAGCAGCAGATGATCCTAAGATAGGTGCCCCATGCTAGTAGAAGAATTGGTAGACCTCGTCTACCGGAGGCCACTAATCCGGAGCATTTTGATCAAGAGGAATTTCCACGAGGATTCAAAGTTCTGGATTTTGCATTATTTTCAGGGGATTGGACTCCAGTCGACGTGGAGCATATTGGTCGATTCACTGCTCAAGTGCCGAAATTGGAACATCGCGAGGTCTTGAAATTAAGGTTATTCCGAGCACCTCACGGGGATGCTTTTTCCTGGTATATGCCAAACTTCCTCAGAACTCTGTTCCAATTGGCAGGACCATGGAGCAAATCTTACTACGAACAATTTTATCTGGCCGGAGCCAGACTGTGTCAATGGCCGACTTGGCTAAGATGTGCAAGGACCAAACGAGTCAAGTCCAAGAATACTTGGGGAAATCAAAGAAGCAAGGGCTAGATGTACGGTTAAACATGCCTGAACATGAGTTTGCAAAGTTGGCTCAAGGTGGGTTGTTGCTCGACCTCCGGAAAGAAGTCGAGGGATGAGTTTCGTGATATTTTATGACTCCTACTTCGGGTGGATAGATACGAAGCTTCTTTTAAAGGAGGAACAACAAAAGAATCGGCCAATATCTCGACCGACTTTCTATAGAGATCTACCAAAACCTTCCATCTAGAACCACGACTGTCCACGCGGTGGAGGTCGAAAATGTGGACTCGAATGAGGCGACGATGAAGTCTTCCTAGAAGAGGAAGAAGAATCGACCGGGGTAAACTTGGCTGAAATTGTTGCCAGCGAACCACGCGTATGCAAGGCTTTGTCCAAAGCCTCCAAGGATCAGAGGCCGACAACGGTCCAGATTTCTAAGTTTAGCGGAACTCTCTCAAAAGGGAGTCGGAACCAAGTCCTATACCTTTGACATTTCGAAAGCCGAACTAATCTTCGACCAACTTTTAAAAGAAAAGATGATAAAATTGCCAAATGGTCATGATATTCCATCGGCTAATGAACTTAGAAACAAGACTTTTTGCAAATGGCATAATGTATGGTCTCACGCGACTAACAATTGCCTTGTTTTTCGGAATGTCGTGCAGGATCTCATTGATCGAAAGATCTTGAAATTTCCAGAGAAAGCTACAATGGGTGTTGATCAGAATCCATTCCCAAATGCTCAGGCCAACATGGTAATGCCAACTTCCCAAGGCCAGATCAACCTCGACCAAGATTAGACTTGGGTGGCTCCGGAAAGCAGCAGCTGAGAGAAGAGCAAGGGAGAACCAGATGGATCCTAAGGCGAAGGGTAAGGCCAAAATGTACCCAGAAGTGACAAAGGCTCTAGATGAGAAAATTCCAATTATGGAAGAACCTCCCAAGGCTATTGTGCTATGCAGCCGATGTCAATGTGAGGTCTCATTGGAGGTAGTTCTACCAAAACCCAAGGAGCCAGCCAGGGAACCGACTAAGGAGACAATCAAGGATCAAGCCCAGACAGGTAGACCAAAAGTGCTGGGAAATATGATCAAAAGTTCGGCCGGGAATTACGGCCATATAGCCCAAGGGGCAATGGAGATGAACCGAAAACGACCATTACATGAGTACCAAGATAGGTACGAGAGGCCGCGATATCTGCCCAAGAGAGAAACTCATCAAATTGCCACTCAAGTATGAAGATGTTGATCGCTGAACCCAAGCCAAGATAAAAATAGAAGCATGTGGGTTTCAGTGGGAGAAGGAAAAGTCGAGATGTAGCCTATGTATCAAGACCTCGCCCATCTGATGTTACTGTGTTTGTCCCAACTTTCAAGATGCCAAACACCAAGGCAGGACAATGGTATAGGAGTAGAGGTTCGAAGTTGCCTCCAATACCCTCTGAGCAAACAACTCAAACAAGAAGGCTCAAAGACAATATGCTGCCACTTGTAAGCAGAGTTTGAATGGGCGGACGAGAGGCAAGCCCAACTTAAACGATTGGTCGACCTTCGAGAGAAGCTTGCGACTGGAAGAGTTGGAGTTCGCCAAAGCTGATGCCGTGGCTTCGTTAGAGGCAACAGTTGGCCAAGGGGATGAAATACATCGACAATGGGGAATGGTCAAGTTGTGGTGACAGCCTTAGATGAGCCGATGTTGGAGTTGGAGGCTCATTTGACCGGAGCTTTTGAAGCAAACAATCTCAAGGCGGAATCTAGCAAGCCAATGAAGGTGTTGGACGATGGGCCATCAAAAGTTGAGAGTTTAAAAAGAATCAGCCCAAGGCCAATCCTTCGACCTCCAGAGGCAAACCAATTAAAGTGGTATCACCACCCGTGGTCGAGGAGAAAAAGAAAAAACCATGAAATGGTCGAGGATGTCAGAGGAAAACCCCAGACGACAGAAGATAAGCTGACAGCGGAGGAGGACCAAGTCATGGTCGATGTCCAAACATGTAGTGGAAGAAAGGCCGAACCAACGGCCGACGTAGAGACCGAAGAGACTTCAGAAAACCTAGGGGCGCTTGCCAAGATGAAGAACTTTATGGGGAGAATGAAGAGTATGGTGATGACAGTATTTTGAAGACCTCCCAGAAGAAGCTATGGAGCAACTAGCTAATGAGTGTAGGGAAGAGATTACCAAGTTGGAGAGTGAATTGAAGACAAGTAAGACCAAGGTGAGGTTTGGGGACTTCGACGAGGTCGATGCTATGGTGGTCACACTTCCACTATTTTTCGAAGCTCAGCCAGGTCAACCAAACTCCATGGATGGAGATGTTTTTGACGAAGTCGAGTCCATGGTTCAGATGGGAGAACCAAAGGAAATCGAGGTAATTCGGGAGACTCCGAAGGCAGAGGTAGCTCAACCTCAAATTGTGATGCCAGTGCGGAGAAGAAAATGCCAGAGAAAGTGTGCTTTGAAATGCCCACCAAGAAGATGTCTTCCCATCTTAAACCTTTATACGTAAATGCTCACTTTGATGGGGTTCCAGTGAGCAGAGTTCAAGTTGATACGGAGCCACAGTGAATATTCTCCCAGCTTCGGTGATGAGGAAGTTGAAGAAAAGTCAGAAGAACTAATTCCAACTGAGACAACGGTTAGTGGTTTGTGGGAGACACCACATCAAAGGAATCATCCCACTCCAAGTCAGAGTAGGGGAAAAGGTCAGGGTACAGCTTTCTTTGTGGTGGAAACAACGGCTCACTTTACCGCATTGTTAGGTCGAGATTGGATTCATGGAAATATGTGTGTCCCTTCCTCTCCATCAAACTCTACAGTTTTGGCACGAGGATGGGAGCGTGGAATTGGTTCAGGCCGACTCACGGCCTTTCATGGCTTCAGCCAACGCGGTGGAGGCCAGGTTTACGAGGATGATCTTGGTCCTCTTTATTTCATAGGGTCAGATATGAACGGCCGACCTACGGGAGTCTCGGCCAAGAAGTTGATAGACTTGGGGGCACACGATGCCCAAGCAGATGGGGAGCGCCCCACGATGTCTGATTTTTTCTCTCTCAATGAGTGATACAACCACGAAGGAAGGAAAGAGCCGCGGTGGAAGACACTTTGAGACGGTTATATGGTTTTTGGGCCGAGAGAGCGGCCGAGCATGGGTCCACCGCTCATTTGGTGGAATTCCTCCATGAAGGCCCTGAAGATGATGCA
>BJCG01003881.1:0-65705 GCA_005406145.1 Prunus yedoensis | reverse complement strand
CATATATTGACTTAATGAGCCATCATTTTTAGCCTAAATCGTATTTGCACTAAAACCGAATTTTCATATTTTGATTTGGTGGGAATTTGATTTTCTAGTATTTTATTTGAATCCAAATGGGGGGTACTTCCTTATTTACATTGTAAACTTAAATAAATGGAGTAATATAAAAATAAATAAAAGTAAAAGAACAAAGACATTTACTTAAATGTTGAAGATGGAAATGAGGTAATCTCTAATGTTGAGCGTTTTCTTCTTTTTTTTCTTTTTTTTTTCTTTTTTTTTTTTTTTTTTTTTTCATTTTCAGATATATATATAGACTAAGAAAAATTTGTGCCCCATTGTATTTTGGGCCCCGGGCTGTGGCCCTAGTAGCCCTGGGCCAGGGCCGGCTCTGCGGTTTAGAATGGATATCAAAAGGCGTGAGTCCCTTCTCCTGAGCTTGGCCGCTAGTAAAAGTAGAGTTCAACACACTGCACAAGTGTCCAAGCTTTGCAGGTTTGTTGTCTGCCCGTCACATGTGGTCTCTAGCTTTTTTTTTTTTTGGTCAAGGGTCTCTAGCTTGATAATGGATCTACTAATTACAAATACAATCCATACTTGCAATCAAAAACATGGTATCAGAACTCAATAAGACCGTACCGTATCAGAACTCAATAACCAACAGTTGGCTTTCTTTTATATATTTCTGATGTTTGATTTGATGGATTGATTGATCATCTCGGAAAAAAAGTTGACAAGAAACCGTCCTCTCCCTGTGAAAACGTTAAAACATGTTTGAAAGAGAATCCAAATAGTTTGCAGTTGTTAGGGAGGGCCCTGTGAAAAAGTTAAAACCGTCCTCCCCTGTGTTAGGTCAGTGCATGTTTACTCTTTTCTTGTCTTTGGCTTCGGCCTTCCCTATAAGAGCATTTCCACCAGTTGCCCCTTGTCAGGGCAAAGGTGGGGCTAGGGCAGCAACTATTCACGTGAATAGTGGCTGCCCTTGCAAAAAGCAATGTTGGTTTCTAGCAGTTGCCCGGGCAAAGGGCAAACACTATTTATTTATTTTGTTTTTTTCACAAATTTGTTTACTTAAATAATTAATTTGGACAATATTTTCGGATAAGATTTTCGGTTTCAAATTTCAGATAAATTTCGAATGTTTTGAATAAAAGGTATTTTATTGAATGCATGAATTACAACTAATTTTCTAAATAAAACATTAAAATACAATGAAAATAAAATACATGAATTACACAACAATGAGAAATTTGGACCCAACACTCACACAACAAAACATCTTCCATGGTGCTCCATGCCCCAACACCGTCGATAGAAGAAGCCATAAAAATGATATAGAAAAATAAAACTTGAAAGTGAATAAAATATTGAGTAAAAAGTGAATAATAGTAGAAGTAGAAGAAAATGTATGAGGATTTGGTGTTGAAAGTGAAGAGTATTGGTAGGTATTTATAGAAAAAAATTCCAGTATTTTTTGGTATTTTTTCGAATTTTTTTCGAATTTTTTTTTCATATTTTTATTGCCAAAATATTGTATGCCGTTGGATTGGAGGGAAAATACCATCGGAGCGCCTAGGTTTTGACACATGGCACATTACAGTTGGCGCGCGCTGACGTCAGCCTTGCCCTCGTTTTGGACCTGGGGCTAGCCTTGCCCGAGGGCCAGCCCAGTTCGGTAGGCCCCTCATGCTGCCCGGGCTGCTTTCAACTGCTGGAAATGGGTTTTTAGCCCAGCCCGCCCCCAGCCCCCCCCCCCCCCCCCCAACCCCTGCTGCTGGAACTGCTCTAAGGCCATCTCCAACCCTGGGGCTAAACCCAAAAAAATCCCAAAATTTGGCCCGAATTCATCTCCAACGCATGTATAGGGAGGGGGGGAATTTTAGGCAGACAGATATGTGGGGCAGTATTTGGCCAAGCTTTCCAATCCAGGCGGAATTGTTGTGGGGCCCAATTCGCATCAAACCAAGGAGCCACGTGAAGACCCCAGCTACATGGACCACCTATCACCAGCTTGCCCATGCTGCTAGCGCCACTTGTCAAGCCCAGAACAACTATTTGTTTCAATCCAACGGCTGCATTAAGTTGATGTGTCAAATTTTTTTTTTTCATTCTGCAAATAATCAATGGCCAGGATATTTTTAAGCAATCTCAATGGGAAAAATTCACATCCAATGGCTGAAATTTAAATCCAACGGCAAAATTAATTTTTATTATTACTCTAAATCATCAGATTCAACCCAAAATAATTTTGTGATTATCATTTATCTTAATATGTTTTGATTTTTTAAGTGAAATTATATTATGTTTTGGATTTTGAATTTTTTTTTGGTTAAAATGTTCAGAAAATTAAATCACAAATGTTGAAATAAAAATAATGTTAAGAAAAATTAACCCAAAAAAAAATTTAGGGGTTAACCATTTTTAAACAAGTTAATAAAGTGGCGGACTCAAATTATGAGTATGCATGGTTGGAGGAAAAAATAATTTGAGTCTGGGAAATACATGAATAGTTGTATTTTTAAGGGGAGAAATTTGGGTTTAGCCCCATTTGGATTGGAGATGGCCTAAGAGCATCCACAATTGGGGGTGTATGTTAAATATACACCCGTTGTGATCAGAATCACACCCTAATGGGGGGTGTATATGAATGTATAATTACATCACCACTTTGGAGATGTATATTTAGATGTAATTGTACATCTTTTTTTATATCTCTTGCATGTGGGACCTAGCTGCAAAAAGAAGAGGAAAAATGGAGAAAAGTGGCTTTACACCCCTGAAAATACAATCCCTCACTGTGGATGCTCTAACCGGAAAAAAAACAAACAAACAAACAAGAGGACACATCATTGTCTTTGGCTGGCACTCTGAAATGGACACCATTGACCATGAGCCGTGGTCGTTTGGGGAAGAGGTTTGTAATGCTTCTGCATTGCGAATAACTATTGTGGTTGTTTCCTGAATTATCCCTTTATTAAATATTGGCTGTTGCTTCTGGTTGAGCCACTGTACCATAAATTGGAGTAAGATAACCTTCTTAATTAGAACCCAGATAACTGTTATGCCTACAGGTCTCCAGCTACATCTTCTACTCTATTAGCTTTGCTACTTACTTTTCCAGATCTGCGTACTTGGGCAGTGCCCCTATGATCTGAATTTCTACTAGTTTTCTACTTATAAAAGAAAACACTAGAGGACCTAGGTTTTGGATGTATTTTCTAAGCAGCTCCATGTTTCTTATTATTTTGGGTTTTCAAGGAAGTTGGAACCATATATTTTCTTAAAGCAAAGCCTAAAAATGTCTAATGCTTCTTTGGTTGCTACTTGATGGTTTTTAGAAGAACAATAAAGTTATTTTATTTATTCAATAATAGATGGGTACAAAGCTTTATAGAGGACTAGGCTTATTGGCCTTCAACAACTAGAAACTGTTTACTAGGCTTATTGGCCTCCTTCCTATTTTCTGGCTTATTGCCTCTTCTCTCTTAGTTCACTTATAGATATAGGCTGCCGACATTTTCCAAGTCGGTGGACTTGGCTTTCTTCTCATAGCCAATAGTTTACAAGATATTTATTATGACTTTTCTAGGATGCCTACAACAATTATGTCTTAAAGCTTGACTTTGTCAAAATTGGTGGATATTTCTTGAGGTTTCTACTTTTATCTAGATTTTTCCAATAAATTCTTCAAGAGAAGTGTGTATTAAATTTAACACTACCTATACGCATTATTATTATTATTAGAGGGGTTTCGATCAAGAATCATGTTTGTATTAGAGGGTGATTTTCTTCCCTGCAGATGGACTTGCATTTTTGGCTGGATCAACCCTTATCAGCTTTGCTCCTTTAATTTTAGCATTCATTGATATGTTTAGGTGGTCCTTGGAATTGTGGGACATTTATATGCCTCTTGATTCTTCAGCTCCTTTACCCACCATATGACAAGTTTAATGATTGTAGGGGCTTTTTCGTTCCAGCAGCTTGACGAATGGGCCTGGGCTGCTGTAAAGAGCAAATGGCTGGAATCGCCCCTTGTGTCTGAGTTCGAGGATCAAACCCCAAGTGTGCTTCGAAAGGGTAGCGGAGCCTTAGGAAACACCCTGGTTATCTTCACTAACAAAAAAGACAATTGCTTGCAGATAAATATTTAGGCTTGGCATGAGAAGCTTGTGGCATGGGAGCTGAGCATTCGTGAGTTTAGCATGAGAGAGAGAAGGCTTGGGTTTCCTATGAGAAACATAGGCTCGAAGTAAGGGAAGAGAGAGTTTTTGGGAGGATTTGTTGAGGAGAGAGAGGAAGAGATGAGGAAGAGGAACGGGTGGCTTGAGCAGGCGATTTGACAGAAGAGAAAATGGGAAGCAATGGAAGAACAAGGCTTGAAATCGGAAGGTTCCAGAGATGAGAGATGATGCTTGCTCTCTCTGGATGTGGGTTTTGAGAGAGAGAAAGGAGGAAGATGGAAGAACAAAGCATGAAATTGAAGGATTCCAGAGGGGATGCTTGCCTTCGATCGGTTTGTTGTGTGTTTTGCTGGGAAGAAAGTGGCTTCTTTTATAGGCGTTAAAAACCTTAATTTTGTCAAGCCACCCTCTCCCCTTTTCCTCACTTTCTTCCATTTACTCTTGTTTGGTGAAATTTCCCTAGCCTGAACCCATAGGCACACAGCTTTTTGGGGTTCCTAGGTTCTCAGGCAGCTGGACTTCTCCATGTGGGTGAGGAGCCGCCCACTTTTGTTTCTTGTTTTCTCACCAAAGCTTGAAGAGGAAAGAATGGGTAAGGGTGCTGGTCAAAAGGTGATTCCATCAGCACATGGTTTTGCTTGGTTTTGGTGGTTTGGCTTCGATCTGGTTTTAAGAAAGATGCTGGATATTTCCACGATGTTGGATATAAGACGTTGAGCTGTTTTGTTTCCAGCAGCTTGTGAGTTTGCTTAAGCAGCTGGAAGTTTTGGCTGATGTGGGATTTCTTCAAGTGTTGTGGGCCTTTTCTTAAGGTGATGGGCTATTGGGTTTTCTCTCTCATGCTTACCCATATGTTTGGGCTCAAGGAATGGGCTTGAGTTTTGGTGCTCCCAAGTAGCCTAAAACTTCCACTCCTTGGACCATCAATGGGCCTCGTGAATACTCGTAACCATCCATACCACATCCCGCTCAGCAAGCCCCAGGCGTTCGCGTGGCGTGTTGCTTATTTGCTTGGCATGGCATGTGTGCAAGCGCATATGACGAACTTTCGCGTGCCCAAATCGGGTTTCTTCTCGATAAGGTATAGCATCGGGCCGAGATTATATTGGGCCTAGCCTTGGATTTTTTGGGCCTCAACAATGATTTTGTGATTGTGATTGTGCCTCTTTTTTTATTTTTTATAAATATATTTTGCACAAGATACACCATAAAATCAGCTACTCTTCCTCTCTCCTTCCATCGCTGATTCCAGCAGTTTTAGTGAGACAGAGAGAGAGAGAGGGGGATACTTTTTTTTTCATGTTCATATGAGAAACAGCTGACTCATAATGCTTCGTGTACTTTGCTAACTTTATTACAATCTAAGGTTTTGGTTTCTCTATGTAAACTCTCCAACCCACCACATTCACTCTCACCCCTCATCCCACCCTTATCATTAATTCCATTTCATCATGAATTATACTATATTATTCGAAGCTTTTGGAATCTAATGTGATTCCAACACTTTACTCCAGTATATTATGGAGGATTGTTTATGAGACTACAATCGTGAGTTGTCAGAGGTCTTGCTGAACACGGTCTCCGGCATGGTCAATACTTTGCATTTTAAGAGGGCGACGGGTAGGAATATCAACTTGCGCTTCTATAACATCAATGATGTTATAGTAGCAATTGCCTTGAAGTGTTCGACTCGATGGAATGACTGTGTGACTATATGGACTGACGTGCCAGGGATCTGAAGGGTAAGAAGGGCATTTAGCCAAATTCGTAAGACTTCCGGCATGAGATATCAATCGAGCTCCAACTACTACACCAATCAAGGAGGCCAAATTGGGTGCAATATCATTCATTTTAGTACCTAGGAAATCATAAGCCTTTCCTGTCCTCAGATAGACCCGCCAACCTCTGTGCAAATTGCTAAACAATATCCAACTAGAGAAAAATCCTGCACTGTGAAAAATAAAAAGAACCCAAAAAGTAACAATAAGAATAACGAATATATAATAAAGAAATATATGAATGATAGGCAATATATCACTGAATCTTACCCATGGATGCTTTGGCTTGGCAGCCTCAATAATCTCCTTTGCCTTATCTTCATCCCCAACAATATCAGTTAAATCTGGAAGTCTGTCTTCGGACAATCTTGACTTGTCTTCAATACTTTTTGCCACTTTAGCATAGAGATAATTGTCAGTGACAATTTTTCCCAGTTCAGGAAAATGCCTAGAGTACCATTCTCTGAGGAGAAAATCAAAACAAGAATAAGCACGAATATCATTTCTATGCTCTTTTTTATTCCCAAAAAAAAAAACAAAAAAACTCATCACAATCAACAAGCTCTTCCAGAAGATGCAGCTGGTTAACCGTTATGTATATATATAAGATGTGTGTCATACCTGAATCTCACACTACTACAAAAATGGAAAAAGACGACGGTATAAGATAAAACCGTCGTTGTATTTAAACAGACGACGGTATAAAAAAAACCCGTCGTGGATAAGTTCCTTACTGTTGAATATTTTTAAAAGACGACGCATACAAATAAAAAAGCGTCGTTTTTAAAAAAGGATTTCTTCAGAGATAAAATCTGACCAAAAAACAACGACAGCAGGTATGAATCCACCGACGTAGAAAAAAAGACGACAGTTCACCAAAAAACCTGCCGTGTTAACTCCTAACTAAACACGACCAACTGTTCTTAATCCGTCGTATAATATAATGGAATCCACGTCTGTATACTACGACGGTGCATTCTCTGTAAACCGCCGACTTATTATTTTGGAGTATACTACGACGGTACCTACAACACTACTGTCGTTTTTATTTACCACGTCCTAAGTTCAAATTACCGTCGTATTTGTTTAGTTTATACGTCTGCCTTCTCTGTAAAACGCCGTCTTATTTTTAGCTTTTTAAAATTAATTAATTTTTCTTTTATTTTGGTAATATCTTTCTTAACACAAAACAAAATTTAATTCTCAATCCTCAACAACATTTTCATCTTAAAAGGCAAAATCTCTTCGTGTTAAATATTGATCAATATTTACACAATATATGTACACAAATTTGGCAAATACATCGTGGTTTCTTTTCTGCCTTCACCCTCAGCTTGTTCAACTGTTTCTTCCTCTCATATGCAAGCTGGGCCCTCTCCTTCCTCTTGTTCTCAAGCTCATGCACAGCCACAGATGAATATCTAATAATTTTCAGAAAATCAAAATCAACAAAGTATGAAAGCTCACTCCTCGATTCCCATTTTCATCAAAATCAACTGTTTCTTCAAAACTCTGCTGTAGCAAGAGTGAAACCGACTTAGACCTGTGTGGGTTTGATGCCCTCGTATGCCTTCAAACGGGCAAGTGCGGCTCTGCAAACCCATGCAGGTTTCTAAGGCTTGGTTTCCACCCCTTTGCTAACAGGAGGAATGAATTCTGCAAACCCATGGGAAGTGAGGAATCATTCTGCAAACCCATTGCTTTCAGAAAGACAAGTGAGGGTTATTAAAAACGCGTGTGAAAAAACTGCTATTTAAACAAAATAACCTTAAATATCCACGTCAGTTTATAATATAAATACCGACGTCATATTTGAATAATCAACATCCTAACTACATCGGACATCCAAAAGTCATTTGGCGCGTATTAAAAAGCTAACTACATCGGAAATCCAAAAGTCATTTGGCGAGTATTAAAAAGAGAACAGAACCCAAAGTAACCACGTCGGTTTATTAAAATACACAGTCGTTGAATTATAAGTACAACGTCAGTTTAGAAAACAAAGCGCCGTCATAAACCACGTCGGAAATCCAAAAGTCATTTGGCGTTATTAAAAAGAAAACGACGTCGTTTTCAGAACCGCCAAAGTAACCACGTCGGTTTATTACAATACACAGTCGTTGAATTACAAGTACAACGTCAGTTTAGAGAAAAAAAGCGCCGTCATAACACATCGGAATTCCAAAAGTCTTTCGGCAGTTGTGATAACCACGTCATTTATGAATTATCTACCGTCGTTATAAATAAATAATACGGCGGGTTTTTAAATAACAACGTCGTTTGTATTGAACTCTGGGAAAATATATAAACTTTTCGTCAACATGACCTAATATTTTACGGTTTCTATTCCCGATAAAGTATCGTAGTTTCCCTCTCATTTCCAAATCACCATTTTCGTCACCTGACCTAGCATCATCGTCTGAATCATCGTCTTATCGTCCAAATCACCATTTTGGTCTTCGTCTTCGTCGGAAGGAAACTTTCTTTGCACGCCGGTGTTATTCAAGGTTTTTTCTCACTCTCTTCCCTTTTTTTACTTTCATTTGCATGCCGTAGTTGTCTGGAAACAAGATTCTGTCAAATTGAAGAAATCTTTCACTGGTTTTGATTAAATACATAAGTAGATAGCTCTCACGACGCCAAAAGACGACAGTTCTGTCTTGTTTTCGACGATGGAATGGACACACCACGACGGCCGTAATGCAAACTGCACGACGGTGGCTAAAAAACCGTCATGGTGTGACAATTAATACGTCGAAACAAGATTAAAAACCGTCGTCTAGTGAGAGAAGAACAATCGTTTTGTAATTAACCACGTCGGTTATTGTTAATAACGACGTAGTTTATGCACATTTACGTCATGAAATATATAAAACCGTCGTCTTATTTCATTCATGATCTAAGAGATCGTTTAATAGGACGTCACTTTTTTAGTGTTACCGTCGTTGTTTTGTATTATTACGTCGTTTCTTTTTAATAACGACGTTGTTTTTCTGGCAGATTAATCAAAAATGGTTTCGAAATCTCAAAACAAGGAAGCTGAAGCGTCAAAGGCCACAGCAGGTTCAATGGCACAAGGGATGAACCAAAACAGGTTCAGTGGAACTTGAAAAATCAACTCAAAGCAAACCCTCGAAGAGGATGAGATTTTCCTCAACCTCAGAGAAAGACTCGAGCACAGCCACATTTGTTGAGGAGCCAAAATCTGGCCGCGGTATCAGCACAATGAGCCGTGTTGTGAAGAGGAAAATTGAGAAGGTTAAGCCTGTGGTTGAGTTCAATAAAGATGGCAAACCACATGGCGAGGCTGCTGTTGAGATGCAGTCTTACATGGTGTTTTGGCACGCACCAGAGTCCCTCTTGTGGACAAGAAATGGAAACAATTACCAAGGACGTGAAGGAGCAGATTTGGGAAGTTGTTTCAAATGTCCTATGTTATTGGGATAGTTACAGAACTTGGTCTTGCAGTCTGCTGCCAAAAATGGAAGGATTTCAAGTATAACGTAACTAGGCAGTATATCCTCCTCCTTTACGCACATGACAGGGAGAGGTTAAGAGAAACCCTGCGCTTTATAAGTTCATAGAGAAATCGCAATGGGATGCCTTCGTAGCTTCAAGGTTACCCCAGATTTTGAGGCTAAGCATACTGAGCAGAAGGAGAGGAGGGAGCAATTGGAGTACAACCATAGGTTGTCTAGAAAACGGTATGTTGATTTGACGGACCAATTGGTAGAAACCATGCCCGAAGGTCAAGAAATCGATCGAGCTGTTGCTGTGGAGAAAGCACGAGAAGATTAAAACAGGAAACATCCCTGATCAAAGGCTGCAGAGAAGGCAAAACTAATCGTAAGTCTCACTAACTCTGTTCTAAAATTTGAAAAACAGAGTGTTTTATTTTGGTATAGACGTCGTTTATATTTACATAAGCGACGTTATAAAGTGAACACCACGACGGGCTAATTTACGGACGTTTAAAGTGAATAGGACGTCGGTTTTTGAATAAAGTAGACGTCTAGATAGAATTAATACGACGGATTAAATTATTCTATGAACTGCATTTTGTTTTAAGTTTACTCACGCACACACTCTCCCTCTCTCTGTCGATTTCACTGAAATTTGTGGTGCACAATTTCTGGAAAAGAATGCATATTTCAATCGAGTTTTTTCACTTCTTCATTAAAACTTACGACGGTTTATCTTATCTAGACGTCGCATGCTTATACAACGACGGTAATTTTGTGCAGCCGTATGGAATTGTACATCTACGTCTGTTTGTTTAATAATCCGTCGTCTACTTTGAATACTATGACGGTTTTTTATTATGTCTTAATCTAGTTTATTTTGAATATACGACGTATTTTATATACCGACGTTGTAACGTATAAACAACGACGGTATTTATATACAGACGTTTTAAATTAATACCACGTCTGTCATTTAATAAAAACCATCGTTGTTTATTAATTACAACGTCGGTATATGTATCTGTCATACACCCTACTCAGGTTCTAACAATCTCTCTTTCTCTCTTTTAGGATGATTTGCAAAAGCAAGTCTCCGAAGGCACTCTGACTGTCTCCGGGAGCAATGATATCTTGACTCTGGCTTTGGGAACCCCGGAGCATGGTGGGAGAGTCAGAGGAGCTGGTGCTGGCGTTACCCCAACTTAGTTCTTCAATTTGCCGAAGCAGCAAAGAGTGAAATTTGGTGACAAATTGAAGGAAAGTGTGAGGGAGGCAGTCAGAGAGAGACCTTGAGGATTGAGGCGAAGTCAAGGGAAACTATAATGGAAGCAGTCAGAGCAGAGAGGGAGGCTATGTTGGCATATATCCGTCAACTAGTTCCTAATTTTGATCCAGCCAGATGCTCCAAACCCCCAATTTCTCCAAGGACTCCAATTCCTCCAAATTATTTTACCCCCTCAAGATCAAAGCCCAAAAATCCAATGTCTGATAAGGCAAGCTGCTCTGGGGCCACTAATATCAGACCCCTAGCTTTGGAAATTAGAAGATCCGAAGCCTGAAGCTGATACTGCTGCAAAAGAGAAAGAGGACACGGTTAAAATCTCTGCTATTTTCTATTTCTGCTTTTTTAAATTTAAAAAGACGTCGCTACTTTTAATAGCCGACGTTAAAATTTAAAATAACGACGGTATATACGTCTGTTTCTTACAAGACACGTCGTGTTTCGTTAAATACCACGACGCTTTTATAAACCGTCAGTCTATTTCATGATTTCATTAACTGTATTTATATTAGACGACCTTTCTATAGTATAGCAACGTTATAAATTCAATACAACGACGGTTATCTATTTACCGACGTGTATAACCTTTCCACCGTCAGTATTAACTAGAAACCGTCGTTTATATTATATACCACGTCTGTTTTTGTGTTTAGTTAGAGTCGTTTTATTTAGTTCACACACAACTAAACTTATATATCTTTATTAATTTCTTTTAAACAGGATCTCTCAAAGCTAGAACATGCCACCTCCTCTTTTAGCCTTATGCCAACATTTCCGGACCAAGTTGTTGCCTGGTAACGAGGCTCTAACAATTCACATGCCCAAGGAAGTGTTTGGCTTTGAGCATGATACCTTCCTCTTCACTGAAGATGTTTTGCAGTTTGGTTCCATGGTTGAGATAGGAACCACAGTGATATCAGTATACATGAGGTAATTCTCCCTAATCCCATTTTGTTTTACATTTCCTTTCTTTTAAATTAAAATCTCATTTAATTGACTTTCATATATTTAGGTTCCTATTTGACTATTTAAAAATGGCAAATATTGTAAACCTTGTTGGCCTCGTGGACCCTGGGCTAGTGAGCTCTGGAGCTGGATCAATATCAGACCGAATAAAAAACCTGTCAAACCGCCTGAATACAGCAGATGGGAATCAATTTTTCTTGGTCCCTTATAATCCAGGGTTAGTACCATTTAAAGTATTTTCCTGAGCTTCTAATATTTTTCTTTCTAATATGAATCATTATGTGCAGGGGTCATTGGGTGATGGTAATTGTGAGACCATTAACGGAGACTGCCTATTACATGAATTCACTGCCAAAACGCTTGGTTGACGACGAAATGAAAAATATAGTGAATACGTAAGTTGATTTCTTCTGATTTAAGATTTTTCCTATAAAGTATTTAAATAAACGACGGTTTTTACTAATACCGACGTTATTATAAAATATAACGACGGGAAGATATTACCGACGTTTTAATTTAACTACCACGTCAGTATTTTCTTAAAAACGTCGTTTTAATTTAACTACCACGTCGTTTGCGTTTTATTTAAGAACGTTTAATTTTTTCTGCTCAATTTTTTGTCATACGACGTTTTTTACTCTTACCGACGTTATAACGTTACACAACGACGGTTAGATTTTACCGCCGTTTTAAACAAAATATAACGTCTTGGTTTAAAAATCTCCGTCGTTTTGACTGATTTACCACGACGGTTACTATTTGTATTTAAATTTTTTGTTTTGTCATTAACACCCTTTGTTTTCTTGTAACAGGTCAATTAAAATGTTTAACATTCATATAAATAAAAATTCACGTAAACAGCAGGCCATTGGAAAAATCTACACGGCACTCCTGAACAACCAACAAGTGTAGAGTGTGGCTATTACGTGATGCGATTCATGAGAGATATAATTCATGATCCAGACCTAAATTTCGAGAAGAAGGTAAAACGCAACATTTTAGATATACTTTCTTTATTTTACTACGTCATATTTTTGTTTTAAAACCGTCGTTTGTATCCTTATAACACGTCGTTTTTTGGTTTATTTTGCAGTTTGACAAGAAAAAGATAAACTTCAGTATAAACAAGAGGATATTGACGAAGTTAGGCATGAATGGGCAGAATTCGTGAACAAGCAATTACCGAAGGATAATTGATGTAGATAAATATTTATGAACACTGTTCAGGTTTAATTTAGTTTATTTAAAATGTACATAAATATTTTGTTGTAATCAAGAGAACAAAAATCAAAAAAATTAAATTTTGTTTTAAAATTTGTTTAGTTCCAAACACCGACGTCTGATTTTAATTTACACGTCTCATACGTGTACACAATGGTCGTCTTGCAGTAAACTGGAAATATAACATCGACGGAATTCTTAAAAAACGACGTGTAATAGTCAAAACAACGACGGTTTATAATTAATTCATCCTGTATAAATGAATTTGTACTCATATACTCGTCCGTTAGTATAACCTTATCGACGTCTAAATATTATACAAAGGCGGATATTCCTAAATATCCGCCTTTGTATAATTAAACACGTCAGTTATATACAACAAAATGACGTGTAATAGACATAACAACGACGGTGTATAATTAATTCATCCTGCATAAAAGAATATGAATTCATATACTACGTCGGTAGTATAACCTTATCGACGTCGTAATACTATACAAAGGCGGATATTTCATTAAACTGATGTGTAATAGTATACAGAACGAGATTATAATTACTTCATCCTGTGTATATTCTTAAACTCTAGTTTCAACGTCGGTTATATTCGTTTCAAGTAGCTTGTAAAGGGATACAACGTCGGCTATTCATTTTTTAATTAATGGTTTATTGACTTTTATATTTATTTAAATCCATATTAAATTCATAACTATATCCAAAAATTATACTGAAAACTACAAGCATTGGAATATTGTTCTCTATCCTAAAGCTTAAAAATAAAATTTTGGAAATATTTTTTTATTGTATTTAATTACTAATATTAATAATATATTCAAAACAAAATCCGAAAAATATACCGGCAAATTCTATGCACTGATTGAGACAATATCTGTGCCCGTTAGGCCTGAAAAATGTAATTTTAAGTTTTCAAAGTTCAATGATAACAAAATTCAAAACAAATTTAGAGACAAAGCATGGTACTCCTTATACTTTACATAACATAACCCTAAGGTTTATGTGATCCATTGGTGCCCATAAATTCAAAATTATGAAATCCATATTTTAGCCTACTATGTAGAAGGCAATGTTGTAAGGAATCCATAGCAATTTTCGGTTCATTTTTCTCGTACTGTGTATTTTTTTAAAAATTATTTTAAAATTTAGGGTTTAGGGTTTTTTGAAACGACGCCGGTTTTCTCCCGCTGTTTTTGGTCAACTACATTAACAAAGGACTAATTGAATTCGGTTGACGACGTCGGTTATAAAATAGCGACGTCCTTAGTGTTTACAACGTCGGGATTTTATAACAACCGCCGTTGTAAGTAATTATTAGATGTCAGTGTAAGTGTTGACCGTCGTGGTTGAAAAACGCGGTACTTAAAAATTTTGACCAGCGCACTAAAATTTTCAGAATTTCCCTTTAAACCCTCAAATAGTTCATTCTCTCCTCTTCAACATAAATTGTCTGAAAGTTTTCGTTCTCCCAGCTCTCTCTCAATTCATTGTAAGTACAACTCTAGTCCCTTTAATCCTAATTCTCTCAGCTCTCTCTCAAGCTTTGTTATATTCTCTCAGCTCTCTCTCAAAGCATTGGGTACGTAGATTCTCCAAGATCTCTCTCAAAGCATTTGGTACGTAGATCTCCAAGATCTCTCTCAAAGCATTTGGTACGTAGATTCTCCAAGATCTCTCATTGGGTACGTAGATTCTCCAAGCTCTCTCTCAAAGCATTGGGTACGTAGATTCTCCAAGCTCTCTCTGAAGCAGTTGTTATATTCTCGCAGCTCTCTCTCAATATCCATGTAAGTACAACACTAATCTCTTCTTAAATCCATAAATGTTTTCGTTGGTAGCTATATTAGGGTTTTGTGTTGGCAATCTTGTAATAATTGCTCTCTGTTTGGGTTCTTTTATGTTTATTTGGCCATGGGTTCTTGGAAAAGGAATGGGGATGGGAGATTTAAGCTGTTTTTTTTTTAACTACGACGACGGTTGAAGGATCACACACCGTCGTCCAAATATTTATTATACGTCGGTTCTTCATTACACTACTTACTCCCGTCATCTGCGTTTTAAGCCGCAACTGGTAGCCTAAAGACGACTGTTTTCTCCTCCATTAAACGTCGTCTTAGGCTACCAGAACACCGTTCAAATTTCTGGGTTTGGGTATCTTATGACGACGGTGACTATAGATGCCGTCCGTCGGAATGTATATTAAACGACGATTATTTTTATAAACCGTCGTCTTTTCCATGTTTTATATTTAATTTTCATTTTGTTCTCTGCTATTTGAATGAGGTAGTGTTTTCATTGCTGGTCCTTTCCACTTTAATATATATATATATATATATTATATGAATTTGATAGAGTGTGAGATGGATAATTCATGGATGCATGCGGATAGAAGATCGAAGGCATATGAGTTAGGGGTGGAAGGATTTTTGAATTTTGCGTTAGAAATCTTGGAAATACAACTGAGATTCATTGTCCATGTGTTAAATGTGGGAATATTCGATTGTTTTGGGGTTGGAATTATACGGGAACACTTATACTTTAATGATATTGACCAAAGCTATAAGATTTGGAGATGGCACGGAGAACCTTGGGAATGGACTACCAATAACTAGTAGAAATGTGGAAGAAGATGAGCAAAGTAGGTTTAGTTTTGTTTCTGAAGAATTAGGGATGGATGATAATGATTTTGCCAATATTGGATCTGATCCTTATGAGTTTGCCAATGTGATTGGGGATGGCGATGAACCCTTGTACCCTGGTTGCAGTAAGTACACGAAGTTGTCGCTTTGGTGAAGTTATATAATTTGAAAGCAAAACATGGGATGAGTGATGTTTGCTTTACAGAATATTGATACTTCAAGGAGAATTTCTTCCAGAGGAAATACACTACCTTCCTTTATGTACGAGGCAAAAAGACTTTGTCTGCTTTAGGGATGAGTTATGAGAAAATCCACGCATGTTCCAATGACTGCATTTTTGTATCGGAAGGAGTATGAGAATGCAACTAATTGTCCTACTGTGGTATCTCAAGGTGGAAGGAAACCAAGGATGGGTTCTCTTGAAGAGGGTGTTGCAGCAAAGGTGGTGTGGTATTTTCCTCCAATTCCAAGGTTTAAAAGGATGTTTCATCACATAAGACAGCTAAGAGTTTGACTTGGCATGCTGCAAGAAAATCAGTTGACGGTATATGTCTCATCCAGCGGATTCCCCGTCTTGGAAACTTGTTGATTAAAAAATGGCCCGACTTTGGTAATGAGCCAAGAAACTTGAGATTGGCTCTCTCATCTGATGGATTCAATCCCACAGTTCTTTAAGTAGCAGATACAGTTGTTTGGCCAGTTATGTTCGTTACATATAACTCCCACCATGGCTATGCATGAAGCGGAAGTTCATGATGTTGACTATACTGATTTCCGGTCCTAAACAGCCCGGAAATGATATAGACGTCTACTTAGAGCCTTTGATTGATGATTTGAAATCTCTGTGGGATGGGATTAGAGGCGTGTATGATGCCCACACAGGAGAATACTTTACACTCAGAGCTGCATTACTGTGGAAAATTAATGATTCTCCCGCTTATGGAACTTATCTGGTTGTGTTGTTAAAGGATATAAAGCTTGTCCAATATGCGGCGATGATACACCTAGTCACAGGTTGAAAAATGGCCACAAAATTTGTTACATTGGCATAGAAAAGTGGTACCAATCAATCATCCATATAGGTGGCACGTGCAGCTTTTAATGGGAAACCTGAATATGGCATGCCCCCTGAGCCATTAACAGGAGAAGAAGTGCTGCATATGGTTGAAGATATTAATTACATATGGGGCTCGAAAAATGGGGGAAGTGTTGGTGAGAATGATGGTGACAGAGTTTGTTGGAAGAAGAAATCAAAATTCTTTGATCTCGAGTATTGGAAATACCTCCCTGTGAGGCATGCCTAGATGTTATGCACATTGAGAAGAATGTTTGCGATAGTATCATTAGTACATTGCTAGAGATCCCTGGAAAAAATAAAGATGGGATTGCTGCTCGGTTAGACTTATTGAACATGGGGGTAAAAATTGATTTGCAACCGAGTATGGAGAAAGACGTACTCGCTTGGCTCCAGGGCCTTGGAATTTGTCAAGAGCAGAGAAGAGAGCGGTTTGCAATTCTTTTATGGTATGAAGGTTCCTGAAGGTTATTCTTCAAATATAAAAAATCTTGTATCTTTAAAAGATTCAAGACTTCTTGGCCTTAAATCTCATGATTGTCATACCTTGATGCAACAATTGCTCCCTGTGGCAATTCGTTCTGTTTTGGAGAAGCCTGCAAGGTATGCAATAACTCGATTGTGCTTCTTCTTCAATGCTATATGTGCAAAGACGGTAGATGTTTCCAAGCTAGATAAGTTGGAAGAAGATGTAGTAGTTACTTTATGTTTGCTTGAGAAGTACTTTCCCCCTTCATTCTTTGATATCATGGTTCATCTAGTAGTACATCTTGTCAGAGAGTTCGTCTATGTGGGCCAGTATATTTTAGATGGATGTATCCGTTTGAAAGATATATGAAAGTGCTAAAGGGTATGTTCAGAATCATACTCGTCCCGAAGGTTGCATTGCTGAGCGGTATATAGCTGAAGAAGCTGTAGAGTTTTGTACCAAGCATTTATCTGATGTTAGTACAGTTGGAGTGCCTTCAAGCCAGAATATGGGAGTTTCCAAAGCCATTATCAGGTTGCACAGTGAGTTTAGTTGATATGGACTTGTTGAACCAGGCACATCTATATGTCTTGGAGAATACGGAGGAAGTCCTACCTTATATCGAGTACGTATGAGTTTAATTTTTCATATATATGTAGCCATTTTAAATATTATTACTCCTTATATTTATCTTATATATAAGGGACCGTAATGCGTGTTTTTTTCGTGTCAATTGTAGGGAACATATGATCCACATCAAGACCACTTATCCGAAATTTAGAAAGAGAACAAAGTGGCTACAAGATAAGCACAATAGCACTTTCATTCATGGCTACGTGTTAAGGTATATATGTTATTGAATGACATATTCAACTTATTTTAATTTTTTTCTTTCTATATATATGTTAGATTGAATTAATATATATGTTTAATTTTGTAGGTTCAAAGTGAATTTACTGGGGAAGATTATAATGGCATATCAGAAAATTTGAGGTGGTTAGCAGCTGGTCCAAGCATGGTAGTGCCATCATATAGGAGCTATCTTATTAATGGTGTCAAATTTAGCACCAAGGCACAAGATGATGTGCGAACTGTCCAAAATAGTGGAGTTTATTTACTTGCACATACTATGCAAGTTGCTAGTGCCAAGGATAAAAAACCCTATTGTCTCCAATATGGGTTTTTATGGGGTTATTCAAGAAATTTGGGATCTTGACTACCAAAAGTTTAGAATCAGAGTCTTGAGGTGTGATTGGATAGATAACACTTCGGGCCTTGTAGTCGACGAACTTGGATTTACCCTTGTAGATCTGAGTAAATTGGACATAGGAATGACCAATTTGTTATGGCTTCTCAAGTCCAAACAAGTATTTTATGTTGACGACCCAATGCATCGTGGTTGGTCGGTAGTGTTATCAATGCCTAATAGAGAATATAATGATGTTATTGGTGATGATGTGCTAGGTGATATTAGAATTGAGTGTGAGCCATTTTCTAGAGGGATACCAAATGTTGACACATTTGATGACGTAGTGGGTGAGTTTGGGAGTGAGAACATTAGAGATGGGTGTGAAGATATATGGATTGATTGATTGTTGTAATGTATGACATTAGTTATGCAGTTAATTGTATGACATTAATTCATAGCTCTGTATATCATTTTAATTCCGATCACATTTTCATTCTGCAAGCTTTGGGCACAACAAATCAAAAATTAAAAAATAATCGGGTTAAAGCTGAAAATACGACGGTCAAGTTACAAAAATCGCAAAACGAGACGTTTTAAAAAACAACCAACGTCGGGTTTTCATAACCGACGTGGAATGACAACGCAAAAATGAAATAAAAAACCGCCATTTGAAAAGAAAACACGTTGGTTAATTATAATTCATTTCAAAATGGTTAATATTGTTGTTTTTTACGTCAGTTCAAGTAAATATATGTCATGTTATATGTTTTAGACGTCCGTTTTTTTATTTAGTGAACGTAGTATTTATTAACCACGGCGGTTTTTTAAGTTTGACACGTCGGTTTTGTTTGATTTAGAGACGTTGATAAAACTATTTACGTCGGTTTTATAGTTGTTTTTGACATTTAAAATTATTTAAACGTCTGTTTTTTACTAAACCCATCGCCTATTATAGTCGAAAGGTCTCTTTTTATGCTTTTATTTATCAAATCAACGTCGGTTTTAGTTTTTTTATGACGTGTAATATATTAACCCACGTCGTTTTTGTTGTGTTCAAGCCGTCAAAATCATTTTCAACGTCTGTGGTGATATAAAGAACCGTGGTTATTATATTTTTACGTCAGTTGAAGTGAATATATGCCATGTTATATGTGTTTTAGACGTCCGTTTTTTTGTTTAGTGAACGTAGTATTTATTAACCACGGCGGTTTCTAAGTTTGACACGTCGGTTTTGTTTGATTTAGAGACGTTGATAAAACTATTTACGTCGGTTTTATAGTTGTTTAGACATTTAAAATTATTTAAACGTCTGTGTTTTAATACAACCGTCGTCTATTATAGTCGAAAGATCTCTTTTTATGCTTTTATGTACCAAATCGACGTCGGTTTTAGTTTTTTTGTGACGTTATACTATATTAACCATGTCGTTTTTTTTGTGTTCAAGCCGTCAAAATCATTTTCAACGTCTGTGGTGATATAAAGGGTCGTGATTATTGTTGTTTTTACGTCAGTTCAAGTAAATATATGCCATGTTGTATGTTTAAGACGTCAGTTTTTTTCATTTAGTGAACGTAGTATTTATTAACCAAGACGGTTTCTAAGTTTTACACGTCGGTTTTGGTTTATTTAGAGACGTTGATAAGCATATTTACGTCGTTTTTGTAGTTGTTTTTGACATTTAACATTATTTAACGTCTGTGTTTTACTAAAATCGTCGTCTATTATAGTCGAAAGATCTCTTTTAATGCTTTATGTATGAAATCTACGTCGGTTTAGTGTTTTACTAATGTGTACTATATTAACCACGTCGTTTGTTTTGTGTTCAAGCCGTCAAAATCATTTCAACGTCTGTGGTGATAAAAAGAGTCGTGGTTATTGTTGTTTTTACGTCAGTTCAAGTAAATATATGCCATGTTATATGGATTAGACGTCAGTTTTTTCATTTAGTGAACGTAGTATTATTCACCACGACGGTTTCTAAGTTTTACACGTCGGTTTTAGTTTATTTAGAGACGTTGATAAGCATATTTACGTCGGTTTTGTAGTTGTTTTTGACATTTAACATTATTTCAACGTCTGTGTTTTACTAAAACCGTCGTCTATTATAGTCGAAAGGTCTCTTTTTAAGCTTTTATGTATGAAATCTACGTCGGTTTTAGTATTTTACTGACGTGTACTATATTAACTACGTCGGTTATTTGCCGTCGTTATTTCATGTATGAAAAGACGGCAGTCGATTTCTCGTCGGTTGTAAACCATGATACACGACGGTGGATTACTGTCGTCTATTTCGTTTTTTGTAGTAGTGTCATGGAGAAGGAATTGATAACTTTATCAAGGTTGAATCACCGTATTGTCAACTCGGTCAAGATTAAACTTGACCTTGCCCCTGCTGTAACTGCTGCCGACATCGAAGTCGGGCATTGTCCAAGTCCACAGGCTGAAAAAGAGAAAGAAAAAGCAACAGAAAGAATAATGTCATTATATCTTTAACCCACAACACAAGAAAAACAAAAACTAATAGACATTTATAATGATAATAAATAAATAAAATGTAGGATGTGAATACAGCAAAATTTCAAACCTTTAGGTCCTCGATAAACCTATCAAAATGCAGCTGCACTCCACGAAGCAGCTCATGAACAAGCTCGATAAACCTGTCACTTGAAAGATGTGAGAACCAATCTTATGTTTAGGGTTTAGCCACTCCCAAACTGAACTTTGGCTTCTTACCTTCCTTGACTTTTGGGAGATTAAGTTCCAAAAACTACCTCAACTCATCAGTCAGACACCCTGAAATTCAACCATACTACACATTAGTAATGTTTGAAGAAATTGCAAGCAAAAATACTACACATTAGTAATGTTTGAAGCAGCAGATAGTTTCTAGGTATATATATATTATTTTATGAATGAAGATCATAATATATTATTCCCAAATTCTCTATCTCTCTCTCTCTCTCTCTCTCTCTCTCTCTCCAATGAAACCTGACAACTAAGACAATCAAATAAATGAAAAAACGTAACACAGCAAGCTTTAGCCTTATTCCCTACCTTCGGAGACTGAGACGCATTGGCTGTAGTCATCAAGGACCGACTGAAATGGGCAAAAGCTGTGAGCTTGACCACCTTCGCAAACCGGTTCAGGTCTGAAACGGGGCCCCGAACTGCATCCGTATTCTGACCGATCTGATCGAGCCCGTGAGCCAGGAATAGAGAGTACCCTGTAGCTGCTTCACAGAGCAAGTAAACTGCCATGGAATCGAATGGAGCTCTCAAGAGAAAACGTAGTCGTGTAAAAAAGCATCAACTCTCTCTCTCTCTCTCTCTCTCTCTCTCTAAAACTGTTGGAATCGGCGGTGGAAGGAGAGAGGAAGAGCAGCTTTGGGGTTTAGGGTTGTTTCAGTGAGGTGAGATGGGCATAGACGTTTTAGTTCGTTAGATTTATAGGTCGGGCTCTTGAAGAATCTAGCGGTCTAGAATGGTATCAGAAGGCGTGAAAGTAGAGTTCTACACACTGCACAAGTGTCCAAGCTTTGCAGGTTTGTTCTCTGCCCGTCACATGTGGTCTCTAGCTTGATAATGGAACTGCTAATTACAAATACAATCCATACTTGCAATAAAAAACATGGTATTAAGAGTAACAGCAGAACTCAATAAAACCGTACTGTATCAGAACTCAATAACCAGCAGTTTGTGAACTATAGATATTAAAACAGTTAGTGAGTTAGATGTGCAAAGCACGTGAGTGATTAGTAGTGAGGAAGTTAGACAGCTGGATTGGTTAGTCAGTTAAGCCTTGCTTAACAGATATAAAATGTAAAAGTACTGTAGCAAAACAGATTAAGCAATATAGAAATAAAGATTGCGATTTCTCTCACTTCCTCTCTGTTTCTCTTTCCTTCTTCTTCTTCAGACTTCTTTCTCATGCTTCTTTGAATATGTTGGTTAACATGGTATCAGAGCCCTCAGTGGCTTTCACATAATCAACCGATCCTTCTATACGCTTTCTCTGGCTGCCTTTTCACTTCTTGCCTCCTATCTTTTTCTTCCTGATTTCCTCCCTTTCTTCATTCAATTTCATTCCTAGGGTTCTTCCCCAAATTCTTGGGTTCGTTCTTGCCTGCGAATTTTGCTTCTCCTCTATTCTCTTCATTCAATTCAGTCCTAAGGTTCTTTCCCAAATTCTAGGGTTCGTTCTTGCCTGCGAATTTTGGGTTTTGGGTTTTTCTTTGTTCTCTATTTTTCTTTCTCTGATTCATCATGGCTTCTTCTTCTTCCTCCATCAAGATTGATGGCCTGCTAAGCATGGTTACTATTCGTCTCTGTGACAACAATTTCTTAAAGTGGAGTTTTCAATTGGAATCTGTGTTGCAAGGGTATGAGCTGTTTGGGCATTTTGATGGCTCTATCGTTCAACCCCCAAAATTTGCAATCTTGGACGAAGAGGGTGTTACATCTCAGGTCACAGCAGGTTACAAGGAATGGCTGAAGACTGACAGGCCCTTCTCAGCTTGCTCATCGCCACTCTATCGGATGAAGCTTTGGAATATGTTATTGGGACCAAGACGGCTCGAGATGCTTGGCTCAATTTGGTGGATCGCTATGCCTCAGTTTCACGAGCTCGCATTAATCACTTGAAGACTGAGCTCCAAACCGCTCAAAAGGGGGGAGATTCTATTGAAAGATTTCTTCTGCGTCTAAAGCATGTTCGAGATCAACTTTCTCAAGCCGGTGTGAAGGTCTCAGATGACGATTTCATGATTGCTACCCTCAATGGGCTGCCTTCTGAATATGATATGATCAAGACAGTCTTGATTGCAAGAGATTCCTCCATTTCTTTGAAGGACTTTCGAGCTCAATTGCTAGCAGCTGAACAAACTGCTGAAGCACGAATCTTGACCCACTCTGCCATGCTTACCTCTCACCATCCTTCATCTGGGTATGCTCCTATGCCTCCTTATCTGTCTCATGGTTCAGGTATACTTCCGAACCCTTCTGATTCAACAGTTGCATTTTATGCTTCTAATACTCATAATCGATATTCTGGGCCACGTGGGGGTTCTGGTTCGAGTGGTGCTCCAGTGTATAATGGGTCTAATAGTTTTGGTAGAGGCAAAGTTTCTAATGGGGGTTTTGGTAAACCAGTATCTGCATCTTCTCCAATGTCTGGCTCACAGGTTTCTGGCTCCAAGTTTGGGCCTAACTCGTTTCATAAGAGCAATATTGTCCCTGAATGTCAGATTTGTTGCAAGCGTGGCCATACTGCTGTCAACTGCTATTTTAGGCATGATGTATCTTCAGCTCAGGGCTCTGCACAAGTGATTGAATGCCAGATTTGTGGCAAGAAGGGTCATGGAGCTCTCGATTGTTTCCAGAGATCCAATTACTCTTATCAGGGGCAACCTCCATCTTCCAAGCTCTCAGCTATGACTGCACAGAGCTCTTATATGCCTAATCAGGTCTGGATTGCAGACAGTGGCGCATCTCATCATATGGTTGCAGATATTTCATCTTTGCATCAGGTTACTCCCTGTGATTCTGCAGAACAAGTTATAGTGGGAAATGGCGAAGGTTTGGAAATTCAGAATATTGGCACTACATCTCTTTCTTCCTCTTTACGTATGCCGTCTGTTTTTCATGTGCCTAAACTATCTGCAAACCTCTTATCTGTTAATCAGTTGTGCAAGGATAATCAGTGTATTATATGCTTTGATGCTTCCGGCTTTTATATACAGGACAAACAAACCAAGACCATCCTACTCAGAGGCCTGAGCCGTAATGGTGTCTACCCTATCCCCTGTACGTTGTCTCAGCCTTCACTGCCCAAGGCAGTGGCTTTGCTTGGACAGAAGATTAGTTCCTCCTTGTGGCATCGAAGACTTGGTCATCCTACCAATGCCGTCGTCAAAATGATGCTCAAGAATTCACAATTAGGGTCTCTAAGTGATGAATCAAGTGTGATTTGCTCTTCTTGTCTTCATGGGAAAATGCACAAGCTGCCTTTCACAGACACACGTGTTAAAACTAGGATTCCTTTTTCTAGAATCCATAGTGATGTATGGGGTCCTTCCCACTTCAAGTCTCTAGATGGCTATAGATACTTTGTATCATTTTTGGATGAATGTACCGGTTACTTGTGGCTTTTTCCACTATTCAATAAATCAGAAGTTTTCTCTAAGTTTCTTCATTTCACTGCATATGTTGAGAATCAGTTTAAGGCATCTATTCAGTGCTTACAAAGTGATGGGGGTGGCGAATACATTAACCACATGTTCTCTCAGTTTCTATCATCTAAAGGTATTCTCCATCAGGTGTCCTGCCCATACACACCCCAGCAAAATGGGATGGCCGAAAGAAAGAATCGGCATGTTATCGAAACAGCTATTACTCTGTTGACTGAAGCATCATTACCAGGGAAGTTTTGGTTTCATGCTACTGCTCATGCTGTGTATTTAATAAATAGAATGCCTAGTTCTGTTTTGGATAATCAAGCTCCATATTGTCGATTATTTGGTAAAGATCCTACTCTACACTCCTTGAGAGTTTTTGGTACAGCAGTATATCCATATCTTCGCCAGTACAATGTGCACAAGCTACAACCTCGAACTTCTCAGTGTGTGTTTCTAGGATATGCCACAGGATATAAAGGGGTTATTGGCTACAATTGTTCTACTGGAAAATGCGTGATCTCTAGGCATGTAATTCATGATGAGTCTACCTATCCGTATGTGCCCTCCACTACTCCTACGCAGTCCTCTGTTGTGAATATATCTTCATCTCCTATTATATTTTCTCTACCTTCTCAATCTCATCAAGATTCACAGCCTGCAATTAATGAGGTATCTGAAGATGAAGGTCTATTAAACTCTAGCTCCGTTCCAGCTCAAGCTATTCCTAGCAATGCTTCCATGTCCTCTGCGTCTTCCTCATCACAGTCTGCAAATTATCAGCCGGGATTTAGTGATCAACAATTACAAGTGCTACTACCTTCTGAAGCACCTTCCTCTCTTCCCCCTTCTCATACTCCAGAACCAGTCAACACTCATGCTATGCAAACCAGATCCAAGTCTGGTATCTTTCAACCAAAACAGTTTCAAGAATATCAAGGCTATTTCACCTGTTTAACAGCAAGTGTTGAACTAGATGAACCTTGTAGCTATAGAGTGGCTTCTTACTCAGCTGAATGGAGGCAAGCGATGCAAGAAGAAATAGATGCCCTTCAGTTACAAGGTACTTGGAGTTTGGTGCCTAATCCGGGCAACAAGAATATTGTTGGAAGTAAATGGTTGTATAAAATAAAGAAGAATTCAGATGGCTCTATTGCAAGATATAAAGCAAGGCTGGTTGCTCAGGGATTTAGTCAACAACCAGGATTAGATTTTGGAGAAACGTTTAGCCCTGTCGTGCGGCATACCACTGTTCGGTTGATTTTAAGTCTTGCTGCTATGAATCACTGGTCGTTAAGGCAACTTGATGTGAAGAATGCCTTCCTCCATGGAGATTTAGAGGAGGAGGTGTTTATGCACCAACCACAAGGGTATGAAGATTCTGCTTATCCAGGATATGTGTGTAAGCTCAAGAAATCCTTGTATGGTTTGAAGCAAGCTCCAAGAGCTTGGAATGCTAAATTCACGGGATATTTACCAGCCCTTGGTTTCAAATTATCGCATTCTGATCCAAGTCTATTTGTAAAACACGAAGGTTCAGATGTTGTAGTGTTGCTGCTGTATGTGGATGACATTATATTGACTGGGTCTAATGCAGATTTGATACAAACCGTGGTTGACAACTTGGGTTCAGTATTTGAAATGAAAGACATGGGTCGCCTTGCCTACTTTCTGGGATTGCAGATTACATATCCTGTCTCAGGAGGTCTGTTTGTGAGTCAAACAAAGTATGCTAAGGATCTCTTGCATAAAGCTGGGATGCACTCCTGTAGAGCATGTTCAACTCCTTGTAAACCACACAATCAAATTCTGCAAAACAGTGGTGAGCCATTATCTGATCCCACCATGTATAGGAGTATTGTTGGGGCTTTACAGTATTTGACATTCACAAGACCTGACTTGGCCTATGCTGTAAACACAGTTTGTCAGTATATGAATAGTCCTACTGATGATCATTGGTTTCTAGTTAAAAGAATCTTAAGATATGTTCAAGGTACTCTGAACTTTGGGATTCAGTTTACTAGTACCAGCCCCACAACAACAAATGATCCTTGGCAGCTATCAGCCTATAGTGATGCCGATTGGGCTGGAGATATCAACACCAGAAGATCTACCACAGGTTTTGTAGTGTTCCTAGGAAATAATCCCATCTCTTGGCAGTCCAAAAAGCAGGGCTCGGTCTCCAGAAGCTCAACAGAGGCAGAATATAGGGCTTTGGCAAACACAGCTGCAGATATTGCCTGGATCAGACAAGTCCTGCAAGATTTGAAATTCTTTCTACCTAATCCTCCTGTGATGTATTGTGACAACCTATCTGCTCTTGCACTCAGTTCTAATCCTGTCTATCATTCCAGGATCAAACACCTTGACACTGACTATCATTTTGTGAGAGAGAGAGTTCGGAAGAAAGACTTACTGGTACAGTATATTCCTACAGAAGAGCAAATAGCAGATGTGTTCACAAAGGGATTACATAGTCCTATATTTTCACAGCATTGTAATCATCTCCGATTAGGGAATGTAACAGGGTAGGGAAAATGTGAACTATAGATATTAAAACAGTTAGTGAGTTAGATGTGCAAAGCACGTGAGTGATTAGTAGTGAGGAAGTTAGACAGCTGGATTGGTTAGTCAGTTAAGCCTTGCTTAACAGATATAAAATGTAAAAGTACTGTAGCAAAACAGATTAAGCAATATAGAAATAAAGATTGCGATTTCTCTCACTTCCTCTCTGTTTCTCTTTCCTTCTTCTTCTTCAGACTTCTTTCTCATGCTTCTTTGAATATGTTGGTTAACACAGTTGGCTTTCTTTTATATATTTCTGATGTTTGATTTGATGGATTGATTGATCGTCTCGGAAAAAAGTTGACAAGAAACCGTCCTCTCCCTGTGAAAACGTTATACCATGTTTCAAAGAGAATCCAAATAGTTTGAAGTTGTTAGGGAGGGCCCTATTAAAAAGTTAAAACCGTCCTCCCCCATGTTAGGTCAGTGCATGGTTAGTCTTTTCGGGCTCGTTTGGTACACATGACTGTCTTGGCATGGACTATGCTTAGGGACTGTCTTGGCTTGGCTTGGCTTGGCTTGGTCTAAGTTGGATAACACTTATCTTGCGTTTGGTGTACGCTTGGACTAGGACTAGACTTTTTTTTTTTTTCAAAACTAACTATGTATATGTATATATGTATAAATACATGTATTATGTATGTATACATATGTATTTTATAATATATGTGACACGTATGTGTATATACATGTATATATAGGTACACATACATGTATATATATTATAAAATACATATATATATATATATATATATATATATATATATATTATACCCATGTATATATGTATATTATATATATATATATATATAATATATATATATATATATATAATATACATATATATATATAATATATATATATAATATACATATATATATAATATATATATATATAATATATATATATATATACATACATTATACATATATAATATATGTGTATATAGGTGTATATATGTATATTATAATATATACATGGGTATAATACATATATATATATAATATATATATATATATATGTATTTTATAATATATATACATGTATATACATGTATTTTATAATATATATACATGTATATACATGTATATAATATATATAATACATATATAATGTATATGTGTGTATATGTATACTATAATACATACATGGTTGTAATATATATACACATATATGTATATATACGTATATATATATATATATATATATATGTATTATAATATATAATATATATTACATATATACATGTATGCTATTATTATAATATTAATATGTATATGTGTATATGGGTATATTATAATAATAATATACATGTATATGTGTATATGGGTATATTATAATAATAATATACATGTATATATGTATATGTATATTATATATATGTATATATGTATATATGTATACAGAGAGCTTCCATTGAGGGATCCCTCAAATAAGCTTATTTGAGGGACACCCCTTATAGGGCCCACTCCGGATTGTATTTCACTAATCCAAACCGTCTATTTTGTAGATACTCATTCAAAGATCATCTCTACAAAAAATCACTTGAATCCGATATCATTTGACCACTCAATTGTATTATTGAAATTTGAGTACTTTCTTGATGCACCATTGTTCGTTGATTTTGTAGGACACAATTGGATATCGAAACGGTTTCCGATTTGTCTAATTTTTTGTAAGGATGATCTATGAATGAAGACCTAAAAAATAGATGGTTTGGATCATTGAGAAAAAAATTGTAGGGTACCTTAAAGGGCGTCCCTCAAATAAAATTATTTGAGGGATCCCTCAATAGAAGGAGACTGTATATGTATATATGTATATATATATATGTATATATATATATTTATGTGTATATACATGTATATATGTACATTATAGTATATGTGTAAGTAAGTTTAATAATAATAATAATATATGTTACTAATTTATAATATAATATATGCATTTTATACATTGGTGAGCATTGGGACTAGCTAATCATCCATTTCCACATGGGATTAGTAGTCCCCTCCTAAGGAGGTGTTTTTGGTGGGCCCGGTATTAGCAATCCCATCTAAGACTAGGATTAGATAAAACAAACATGGTACTAAATTTAGTCCAAGCCAGTCCAAGCCAATCCTGTGTACCAAACGAGCCCGAGTCTTTTGCTTCGACCTTCCCTGTAACCAAAAAAAAAAAAAAGGACACCATCGTCTTTGGCTGGCACTCTGAAATGGACACCATTGACCATGAGCCGTGGTCGTTTGGGGAAGAGGTTTGTCATGCTTCTGCATTGTGAATAAGTATTGTGGTTATTTCCTGAATTATCCCTTTATTAAGTATTGGCTGTTGCTTCTGGTTGAGCCACTGTACCGTAAATTGGAGTAAGATAACCTTCTTAGAACCAAGATAACTGTTATATATTCAGGTCTCCAGCTACATCTTCTACTCTATTAGTTTTGCTACTTACTTTTACAGATCTGTGTACTTGGGTAGTGGCCCTATGATCTGAATTTCTACTAGTTTTCTACTTATAAAAGAAAACACTGGAGGACCTAGGTTTTGGATGTATTTTCTAAGCAGCTCCATGTTTCTTTATGTATTTTGGGTTTTCAAGGAAGTTGGAACCATATATATATTTTCTTAAAGCAAAGCCTAAAAATGTCTAATGCTTCTTTGGTTGCTACCTGTTGGTTTTTAGAAGAACAATAAAGTTATTTTATTTATTCAATAACAGATGGATACAAGGCTTTATAGAGGACTAGGCTTATTGGCCTTCAACAACTAGAAACTATTTACTAGGCTTATTGGCCTCCTTCCTATTTTCTGGCTTATTGCCTCTTCTCTCTTAGTTCACTTATAGATATAGGCTGCCGACATTGTCCAAGTCGGTGGACTTGGCTTTTTTCTCATAGCCAATAGTTTATAAGATTTTTATTAGAACTTTTCTAGGATGCCTACAACAATTATGTCTTGAAGCTTGACTTTGTCAAAGTTGGTGGATTTTTCTTGAGGTTTCTACTTTTATCTAGATTTTTCTAAATTCTTCAAGGCAAGTGTGTATTAAATTTAACACTACCTATACCCATTATTGTTATTATTATTATTATTATTTGTATTAGAGGGTGATTTCTTCCCTTCAGATGGACTTGCATTCTTGGCTGGATCAACCCTTATCAGCTTTATCCTTTTACACTACTACAAAAAACGAAATAGACGACGGTAATCCACCGTCGTGTATCAGGTTTACAACCGACGAGAAATCGACCGCCGTCTTTTCATACATGAAATAACGACGGCAAATAACCGACGTAGTTAATATAGTACACTTCAGTAAAATACTAAAACCGACGTAGATTTCATACATGAAAGCTTAAAAAGAGACCTTTCGACTATAATAGACGACGGTTTTAGTAAAACACAGACGTTGAAATAATGTTAAATGTCAAAAACAACTACAAAACCGACGTAAATATGCTTATCAACGTCTCTAAATACACCAAAACCGACGTGTAAAACTTAGAAACCGTCTTGGTTAATAAATACTACGTTCACTAAATGAAAAAACTGACGTCTTAAACATATAACATGGCATATATTTACTTGACTTGACGTAAAATCAACAATAACCACGACCCTTCATATCACCACAGACGTTGAAAATGATTTTGACGGCTTGAACACAAAAACAACGACGTGGTTAATAGAGTACACGTCACAAAAAAACTAAAACCGACGTCGATTTGGTACATAAAAGCATAAAACGAGACCTTTCGACTATAATAGACGACGGTTGTATTAAAACACAGACGTTTAAATAATTTTAAATGTCAAAAACAACTAAAAAACCGACGTAAATAGTTTTATCAACGTCTCTAAATCAAACAAAACCGACGTGTCAAACTTAGAAACCGCCGTGGTTAATAAATACTACGTTCACTAAATGAAAAAACTGACGTCTTAAACATATAACATGGCATATATTTACTTGAACGGACGTAAAAACAACAACAACCACGACCCTTTATATCACCACAGACGTTGAAAATGATTTTGACGGCTTGAACACAAAAACAACGACGTGGTTAATATAGTACACGTCACAAAAAAACTAAAACCGACGTCGATTTGGTACATAAACGCATAAAAAAGAGACCTTTCGACTATAATAGACGACGGTTGTATTAAAACACAGACGTTTAAATAATTTTAAATGTCAAAAACAACTATAAAACCGACGTAAATAGTTTTATCAACGTCTCTAAATTAAACAAAACCGACGTGTCAAACTTAGAAACCGCCGTGGTTAATAAATACTACGTTCACTAAATGAAAAAACTGACGTCTTAAACATATAACATGGCATATATTTACTTGAACTGACGTAAAAACAACAATAACCACGACTCTTTATATCACCACAGACGTTGAAAATGATTTTGACGGCTTGAACACAAAAAAAACGACGTGGTTAATATAGTACACGTCACAAAAAAAATAAAACCGACGTCGATTTGGTACATAAAGCATAAAAAGAGACCTTTCGACTATAATAGACGACTGTAATAGACGACGGTTGAAATGAATTATAATTAACCGACGTGTTTTCTTTTTAAAATGGCGGTATTTATTTCATTTTTGCGTTGTCATTCCACGTCGGTTGTGAAAACCCGACGTTGTTTGTTTTTAAGACGTCTCGTTTTGCGATTTTTGTAACTTGACCGTCGTATTTTCAGCTTTAACCGATTATTTTTTAATTTTTGATTCGTTGTGCCCAAAGCTTGCAGAATGAAAATGTGATCGGAATTAAAATGATATACAGAGCTATGAATTAATGTCATACAATTAACTGCATAACTAATGTCATACATTACAACAATCAATCAATCCATATATCTTCACACCCATCTCTAATGTTCTCACTCCCAAACTCACCCACTAGGTCATCAAATGTGTCAACATTTGGTATCCCTCTAGAAAATGGCTCACACTCAATTCTAATATCACCTAGCACATCATCACCAATAACATCATTATATTCTCTATTAGGCATTGATAACACTACCGACCAACCACGATGCATTGGGTCGTCAACATAAAATACTTGTTTGACTTGAGAAGCCATAACAAATTGGTCATTCCTATGTCCAATTTTACTCAGATCTACAAGGGTAAATCCAAGTTCGTCGACTACAAGGCCTGAAGTGTTATCTATCCAATCACACCTCAAGACTGGGATTCTAAACTTTTGGTAGTCAAGATCCCAAATTTCTTGAAAAACCCCATAAAAACCCATATTGGAGATAATAGGGTTTTTATCCTTGGCACTAGCAACTTGCATAGTATGTGCAAGTAAATAAACTCCACTATTTTGGACAATTCGCACATCATCTTGTGCCTTGGTGCTAAATTTGACACCATTAATAAGATAGCTCCTATATGATGGCACTACCATGCTTGGACCAGCTGCTAACCATCTCAAATTTTCTGATATGCCATTATAATCTTCCCCATTAAATTCACTTTGAACCTACAAATTAAACATATATATTAATTCAATCTAACATATATATAGAAAGAAAGAAAATTAAAATAATAAATTGAATATGTCATTCAATAACATATATACCTTAACACGTAGCCATTGAATGAAAGTGCTATTGTGCTTATCTTGTAGCCACTTTGTTCTCTTTCTAAATTTCGGATAAGTGGTCTTGATGTGGATCATATGTTCCCTACAATTGACACGAAAAAAACACGCATTACGGTCCCTTATATATAAGATAAATATAAGGAGTAATAATATTTAACATGGCTACATATATATGAAAAATTAAACTCATACGTACTCGATATAAGGTAGGACTTCCTCCGTATTCTCCAAGACATATAGATGTGCCTGGTTCAACAAGTCCATATCAACTAGCTCACTGTGCAACCTGATAATGGCTTTGAAACTCCCATATTCTGGCTTGAAGGCACTCCAACTGTACTAACATCAGATAAATGCTCGGTACAAAACTCTACAGCTTCTTCAGCTATATACCGCTCAGCAATGCAACCTTCGGGACGAGTACGATTCTGAACATACCCCTTTAGCACTTTCATATATCTTTCAAACGGATACATCCATCTAAAATATACTGGCCCACATACACGAACTTCTCTGACAAGATGTACTACTAGATCAACCATGATATCAAAGAATGAAGGGGGAAAGTACTTCTCAAGCAAACATAAAGTAACTACTACATCTTCTTCCAACTTATCTAGCTTGGAAACATCTACCGTCTTTGCACATATAGCATTGAAGAAGAAGCACAATCGAGTTATTGCATACCTTGCAGGCTTCTCCAAAACAGAACGAATTGCCACAGGGAGCAATTGTTGCATCAAGGTATGACAATCATGAGATTTAAGGCCAAGAAGTCTTGAATCTTTTAAAGATACAAGATTTTTTATATTTGAAGAATAACCTTCAGGAACCTTCATACCATAAAAAGAATTGCAAACCGCTCTCTTCTCTGCTCTTGACAAATTCCAAGGCCCTGGAGGCAAGCGAGTACGTCTTTCTCCATACTCGGGTTGCAAATCAACTTTTACCCCCATGTTCAATAAGTCTAACCGAGCAACAATCCCATCTTTATTTTTTCCCGCTTATGAAAACTTATCTGGTTGTGTTGTTAAAGGATATAAAGCTTGTCCAATATGCGGCGATGATACACCTAGTCACAGGTTGAAAAATGGCCACAAAATCATTAATTGTCCACAGTAATGCAGCTCTGAGTGTAAAGTATTCTCCTATGTGGGCATCATACACTCCTCTAATCCCATCTCACAGAGATTTCAAATCATCAATCAAAGGCTCTAAGTAGACGTCTATATCATTTCCGGGCTGTTTAGGACCGGAAATCAGTATAGTCAACATCATGAACTTCCGCTTCATGCATAGCCATGGTGGGAGATTATATGTAACTAACATAACTGGCCAACAACTGTATCTGCTACTTAAAGAACTGTGGGGATTGAATCCATCAGATGAGAGAGCCAATCTCAAGTTTCTTGGCTCATTACCAAAGTCGGGCCATTTTTCATCAACAAGTTTCCAATACGGGGAATCCGCTGGATGAGACATATAACCGTCAACTGATTTTCTTGCAGCATGCCAAGTCAAACTCTTAGCTGTCTTATGTGATTGAAACATCCTTTTAAACCTTGGAATTGGAGGAAAATACCACACCACCTTTGCTGCCACACCCTCTTTCAAGAACCCATCCTTGGTTTCCTTCCACCTTGAGATACTACAAGTAGGACAATTAGTTGCATTCTCATACTCCTTCCGATACAAAATGCAGTCATTGGAACATGCGTGGATTTTCTCATAACTCATCCCTAAAGCAGACAAAGTCTTTTTTGCCTCGTACATAGAGGAAGGTAGTGTATTTCCTTCTGGAAGAAATTCTCCTTGAAGTATCAATAATTCTGTAAAGCAAACATCACTCATCCCATGTTTTGCTTTCAAATTATATAACTTCACCAAAGCCGACAACTTCGTGTACTTACTGCAACCAGGGTACAAGGGTTCATCGCCATCCCCAATCACATTGGCAAACTCATAAGGATCAGATCCAATATTGGCAAAATCATTATCATCCATCCCTAATTCTTCAGAAACATAACTAAACCTACTTTGCTCATCTTCTTCCACATTTCTACTAGCATTGGTAGTCCATTCCCAAGGTTCTCCGTGCCATCTTCAAATCTTATAGCTTTGGTCAATTCCATTAAAGTATAAGTGTTCCCTTATAATTCCAACCCCAAACAATCGAATATTCCCACATTTAACACATGGACAACGAATCTCAGTTGTATTTCCAAGATTTTGTAACGCAAAATTCAAAAATCCTTCCACCCCTAACTCATATGCCTTCGATCTTCTATCCACATGCATCCATGACTTATCCATCTCACACTCTATCAAATTCATATAAATATATATATATTAAAGTGGAAAGACCAGCAATGAAACACTACCTCATTCAAATAGCAGAGAACAAAATGAAAATTAAATATAAAACATGGAAAAGACGACGGTTTATAAAAATAATCGTCGTTTAATATACATTCCGACGACGGCATCTATAGTCACCGTCGTCATTAAGATACCCAAACCCAGAAATTTGAACGGTGTTCTGGTAGCCTAAAGACGACGTTTAATGGAGAAACAGTCGTCTTTAGGCTACCAGTTGCGGCTTAAAACGCAGACGACGGGAGTAAATGAACAACCGACGTATAATAAACATTTGGACGACGGTTTGATCCTTCAACCGTCGTCGTAGTTTAAAAAAAAACAGCTTAAATCTCCCATCCCCATTCCTTTTCCAAGAACCCATGGCCAAACAAACATAAAAGAACCCAAACAGAGAGCAATTATTACAAGATTGCAAACACCAAAACCCTAATATAGCTACCAACGAAAACATTTATGGATTTAAGAAGAGATTAGGGTTGTACTTCCATGGATATTGAGAGAGAGCTGCGAGAATATAACAACTGCTTCAGAGAGAGCTTGGAGAATCTACGTACCCAATGCTTTGAGAGAGAGCTTGGAGAATCTACGTACCCAATGAGAGATCTTGGAGAATCTACGTACCAAATGCTTTGAGAGAGATCTTGGAGAATCTACGTACCCAATGCTTTGAGAGAGAGCTGAGAGAATATAACAAAAGCTTGAGAGAGAGCTGAGAGAATTAGGATTAAAGGGACTAGAGTTGTACTTACATGGATATTGAGAGAGAGCTTGGAGAACGAAAACTTTCAGACAAATTTATGTTGAAGAGAGAGAATGAACTATTTGAGGGTTAAAGGGAAATTCTGAAAATTTTAGGTCGCGGTCAAAAATTTTTAAGTACCGCGTTTTTCAACCACGACGGTCAACACTTATAATGACGTGTAATAATTACTTACAACGGCGGTTGTTATAAAATCCCAACGTTGTAAACACTAAAGACGTCGCTATTTTATAACTGACGTCGTCAACCGAATTCAATTAGTCTTTGTTAATGTAGTTGACCAAAAACAGCGGGAGAAAACCGGCGTCGTTTCAAAAAACCCTAAACCCTAAACCCTAAACCCTAAATTTTAAAATAATTTTAAAAAAAATACACAAGTACAAGAAAAATGAACCGAAAATTGCTATGGATTCCTTACAACATTGCCTTCTACAATAGTAGGCTAAAATATGGATTTCATAATTTTGAATTTATGGGCACCAATGGATCACATAAACCTTAGGGTTATGTTATGTAAAGTATAAGGAGTACCATGCTTTGTCTCTAAATTTGTTTGAATTTTGTTATCATTTGAACTTTGAAAACTAAAATTACATTTTTCAGGCCTTAACGGGCAAGATATTGTCTCAATCAGTGCATAGAATTTGCCGGTATATTTTTCGGATTTTGTTTTGAATATATTATTAATATTAGTAATTAAATACAATAAAAAAATATTTCCAAAATTATATTTTTTAAAGCTTTAGGATAGAGACAATATTCCAATGCTTGGTAGTTTTCAGTATAATTTTTGGATATAGTTATGAATTTAATATGGATTTAAATAAAATATAAAAGTCAATAACAATTAAATTAAAAATGAAATAGCCGACGTTGTATCCCTTTACAACGACTTTAAACATAATAAACCGACGTTGAAACTATATTTAAGAATATACACAGGATGAATTAATTATAAACCGTCGTTGTTATAGTATTAAACGTCATTTTAGTGTATATAACGGACGTTGTTTAAATATATAAAGGCGGATATTTAATAATATCCGCCTTTGTATAGTATTACAACGTCGTTAAGGTTATACTAACCGACGTAGTATATGAATACAAATTCATTTATACAGGATGAATTAATTATAAACCGTCGTTGTTATTAATATTAAACGTCATTGTTTTGTATATAACTGACGTTGTTTATTTATACAAAGGCGGATATTTAGGAATATCCGCCTTTGTATATTTTTTAGACGTCGATAAGGTTATACTAACGGACGTAGTATATGAGTACAAATTCATTTATACAGGATGAATTAATTATAAACCGTCGTTGTTTTGACTATTACACGTCGTTTTTAAGAATTACCGTCGATGTTATATTTCCATTTACTGCAAGACGACCATTGTGTACACGTATGAGACGTGTAAATTAAAATCAGACGTCGGTGTTTGGGAACTAAACAAATTTTAAAACAAAATTTAATTTTTTTGATTTTTGTTCTCTTGATTACAACAAAATATTTATGTACATTTTAAATAAACTAAATTAAACCTGAACATTGTTCATAAATATTTATCTACATCAATTATCCTTCGGTAATTGCTTGTTCACGAATTCTGCCCATTCATGCCTAACTTCGTCAATATCCTCTTGTTTATACTGAAGTTTATCTTTTTTCTTGTCAAACTGCAAAATAAACCAAAAAACCGACGTGTTATAAGGATACAAACGACGGTTAAACAAAAATATGACGTAGTAAAATAAAGAAAGTATATCTAAAATGTTGCGTTTTACCTTCTTCTCGAAATTTAGGTCTGGATCATGAATTATATCTCTCATGAATCGCATCACGTAATAGCCACACTCTACACTTGTTGGTTGTTCAGGAGTGCCGTGTAGATTTTTCCAAATGGCCTGCTGTTTACGTGAATTTTTGTTTATATGAATGTTAAACATTTTAATTGACCTGTTACAAGAAAACAAAGGGTGTTAATGACAAAACAAAAAATTTAAATACAAATAGTAACCGTCGTGGTAAATCAGTCAAAACGACAGAGTTTTTTAAACCAAGACGTTATATTTTGTTTAAAACGGCGGTAAAACCTAACCGTCATTGTGTAACGTTATAACGTCGGTAAGAGTAAAAAACGTCGTATGACAAAAAATTGAGCAGAAAAAATTAAAACGTTCTTAAATAAAACGCAAACGACGTGGTAGTTAAATTAAAACGACGTTTTTAAGAAAATACTGACGTGGTAGTTAAATTAAAACGTCGGTAATATCTTCCCGTCGTTATATTTTATAATAACGTCGGTATTAGTAAAAACCGTCGTTTATTTAAATACTTTATAGGAAAAATCATAAATCAGAAGAAATCAACTTACGTATTCACTATATTTTTCATTTCGTCGTCAACCATGCGTTTTGGCAGTGAATTCATGTAATAGGCAGTCTCCGTTAATGGTCTCACAATTACCATCACCCAATGACCCCTGCACATAATGATTCATATTAGAAAGAAAAATATTAGAAGCTCAGGAAAATACTTTAAATGGTACTAACCCTGGATTATAAGGGACCAAGAAAAATTGATTCCCATCTGTTGTATTAAGGCGGTTTGACAGGTTTTTTATTCGGTCTGATATTGATCCAGCTCCAGAGCTCACTAGCCCAGGGTCCACGAGGCCAACAAGGTTTACCATATTTGCCATTTTTAAATAGCCAAATAGGAACCTAAATATATGAAAGTCAATTAAATGAGATTTTAATTTAAAAGAAAGGAAAATGTCAAACAAAATGGGATTAGGGAGAATTACCTCATGTATATTGATATCACTGTGGTTCCTATCTCAACCATGGAACCAAACTGCAAAACATCTTCAGTGAAGAGGAAGGTATCATGCTCAATGCCAAACACTTCCTTGGGCATGTGAATTGTTAGAGCCTCGTTAACAGGCAACAACTTGGTCCGGAAATGTTGGCATAAGGCTAAAAGAGGAGGTGGCATGTCTAGCTTTGAGAGATCCTGTTTAAAGAAATTAATAAAGAAATATAAGTTAGTTTGTGTGTGAACTAAAATAAACGACTCTAACTAAAAACAAAAAACAGACGTGGTATATAATATAAACGATGGTTTCTAGTTAATACTAACGGTGGAAAGGTTATACACGTCGGTAAATAGATAACCGTCGTTGTATTGAATTTATAACGTCGCTATACTATAGAAAGGTCGTCCAATATAAATACAGTTAATGAAATCATGAAATAGACGACGGTTTATAAAAGCGTCGTGGTATTTAACGAAACACGACGTGTATTGTAAGAAACAGACGTATATACCGTCGTTATTTTAAATTTTAACGTCGACTATTAAAAGGAGCGACGTCTTTTTAAAATTTAAAAAGCAGAAATAGAAAATAGCAGAGATTTTACCATGTCCTCTTTCTCTTTTGCAGCAGTATCAGCTTCAGGCTTCGGATCTTCTAATTCCAAAGCTAGGGGTCTGATATTAGTGGCCCCAGAGCAGCTTGCCTTATCAGACATTGGATTTTTTGGGCTTTGATCTTGAGGGGGTAAAATAATTGGAGGAATTGGAGTCCTTGGAGAAATTGGGGTTTGGAGCATCTGGCTGGGATCAAAATTAGGAACTGGCTGGGATCAAAATTAGGAACTAGTTGACGGATATATGCCAACAAAGCCTCCCTCTCTGCTCTGATTGCTTCCATTATAGTTTCCCTTGACTTCGCCTCAATCCTCAAGGTCTCTTCTCTGACTGCCTCCCTCACACTTTCCTTCAATTTGTCACCAAATTTCACTCTCTGCTGCTTCGGCAAATTAAAGAACTGAGTTGGGGTAACGCCAGCACCAGCTCCTCTAACTCTCCCACCATGCTCCGGGGTTCCCAAAGCCAGAGTCAAGATATCATTGCTCCCGGAGACAGTCAGAGTGCCTTCGGAGACTTGCTTTTGCAAATCATCCTAAAAGAGAGAAAGAGAGATTGTTAGAACCTGAGCAGGGTGTATGACAGATACATATACCGACGTTGTAAATTATAAACAACGACGGTTTTTATTAAATGACAGACGTGGTATTAATTTAAAACGTCTGTATATAAATACCGTCGTTGTTTATACTTTACAACGTCGGTATATAAAAATACGTCGTATATTCAAAATAAAACAGATTAAGACATAAATAAAAAACCGTCGTAGTATTCAAAGTAAGACGACGGATTATTAAACAAACAGACGTAGATGTACAATTCCATACGGCTGCACAAAATTACCGTCGTTGTATAATCATTCTAACGTCTAGATAAGATAAAACCGTCGTAAGTTTTAATGAAGAAGTGAAAAAACTCGATTGAAATATGCATTCTTTTCCAGAAATTGTGCACCACAAAATTCAGTGAAATAGACAGAGAGAGTGAGAGTGTGTGCATGAGTAAACTTAAAACAAAAATGCTGTTCATAAACCGTCGTATTAATTCTATCTAGACGTCTACTTTATTCGAAAACCGACGTCCTATTCACTTTTAAACGTCCGTAAATTAAGCCCGTCGTGGTGTTCACTTTATAACGTCGCTTATGTAAATATAAACGACATCTATACCAAAATAAAACACTCTGTTTTTCAAATTTAGAATAGAGTTAGTGAGACTTACGATTAGTTTTGCCTTCTCTGCAGCGTTTGGATCAGGGATGTTTCCTGTTTTATCTTCTCTTGCTTTCTTCCACAGAACAGCTCGATCGATTTCTTGACCTTCGGGCATGGTTTCTACCAATTGGTCCGTCAAACCAACATACCCTTTTCTAGACAACCTATGGTTGTACTCCAATTTCTCCCTCCTCTCCTTCTGCTCAGTATGCTTAGCCTCAAAATCTGGGGTTAACCTTGAAGCTACGAAGGCATCCCATTGCGATTTCTCTATGAACTTATAAAGCGCAGGGGTTTCTTTTAATTTCTCCTTGTCTTGTGCGAATGGAAGGATATATTGCTTAGTTACGTTATACTTGAAATCCTTCCATTTTTTGGCGGCAGATGACAAGACCAAGTTCTTGTAACTATCCCCAATAACATAGGACATTTGAACAGCTTCCCAAATCTGCTCCTTCACGTCCTTGGGTAATTGTTTCCATTTCTTGTCCACAAGAGGGACTCTGGTGCGTGCCAAAACACCAATGTAAGACTGCATCTCAACAGCAGCCTCGCCATGTGGTTTGCCATCTTTATTGAACTCAACCACAGGCTTAACCTTCTCAATTTTCCTCTTCACAACACGGCTCATTGTGCTGATACCGCGGCCAGATTTTGGCTCCTCAACAAATGTGGCTGTGCTCGAGTCTTTCTCAGAGGTTGAGGAAAATCTCATCCTCTTCGAGGGTTTGCTTTGAGTTGATTTTTCAAGTTCCACTGAACCTGTTTTGGGTTCATCCCCTTGTGCCATTGAACCTGCTGTGGCCTTTGACGCTTCAGCTTCCTTGTTTTGAGATTTCGAAACCATTTTTGATTAATCTGCCAGAAAACAACGTCGGTTATTAAAAATAAATGACGTAATAATACAAAACAACGACGGTAACACTAAAAAAGTGACGTCCTATTAAACGATCTCTTAGATCATGAATGAAAATAAGACGACGGTTTTATATATTTCATGACGTAAATGTGCATAAACTACGTCGGTTATTAACAATAACCGACGTGGTTTAAAATTACAAGACGACGGTTTTATCTTGTTTCCGACATATTAATTGTCACACTATGACGGTTTTTAGCCACCGTCGTGCAGTTTGCATTACGGCCGTCGTGGTGTGTCCATTCCATCGTCGAAAACAAGACAGAACTGTCGTCTTTTGGCGTCGTGAGAGTATCTACTTATGTATTTAATCAAAACCAGTGAAACATTTCTTCAATTTGACAGAATCTTGTTTCCAGACAACTACGGCATGCAAATGAAAAGTAAAAAAAGGGAAGAGAGTGAGAAAAAACCTTGAATAACACCGGCGTGCAAAGAAATGTTTCCTTCCGACGAAGACGAAGACCAAAATGGTGATTTGGACGATGAAGACGATGATTCAGACGATGATGCTAGGTCAGGTGACGAAAATGGTGATTTGGGAAATGAGAGGGAAACTACGATACTTTATCGGGAAGTGAAAACCGTAAAATATTAGGTCAGGTGACGAAAAGTTTATATATTTTCCCAGAGTTCAATACAACGACGTTGTTATTTAAAAACCGCCGTATTATTTATTTATAACGACGGTAGATAATTCATAAATGACGTGGTTATCACAACTGCCGAAAGACTTTTGGAATTCCGATGTGGTTATGACGGCGCTTTTTTCCTCTCAACTGACGTTGTACTTGTAATTTCAACGACTGTGTATTGTAATAAACCGACGTGGTTACTTTGCGGTTCTGAAAACGACGTCGTTTTCTTTTTAATACGCGCCAAATGACTTTTGGATTTCCGACGTGGTTATGACGGCGCTTTGTTTCTCTAAACTGACGTTGTACTTATAAATTCAACGACTGTGTATTTTAATAAACCGACGTGGTTACTTTGGTTCTGTTCTCTTTTTAATACTCACCAAATGACTTTTGGATTTCCGATGTAGTTATCTTTTTAATACGCGCCAAATGACTTTTGGATTTTCGATGTAGTTATAATGTTGATTATTCAAATATGACGTCGGTATTTATATTATAACCGACGTGGATATTTACGGTTATTTTGTTTAAATAGCATTTTTTCACGCGTTTTTTAACCCTCACTTGTCTTTCTGAAAGCAAATGGGTTTGCAGAATGATTCCTCACTTCCCATGGGTTTGCAGAATCATTCCTCCTGTGTAGCAAGGGTGGAACCAGCCTTAGAACCTGCATGGGTTTGCAGCCGCACTTGCCCGTTTGAAGGCATACGAGGGCACAACCCACAACAGGTTCTAAGTCTGGTTCCACCCTTGCTACACAGGAGTTTTGAAGAAACAGTTGATTTTGATGAAAATGGGAATCGAGGAGTGAGCTTTTCATACTTTGTTGATTTTGATTTTCTGAAATTATTAGATATTCATCTGTGGCTGTGCAGGAGCTTGAGAACAAGAGGAAGGAGAGGGCCCAGCTTGCATATGAGAGGAAGAAACAGTTGAACAAGCTGAGGGTGAAGGCAGAAAAGAAACCACGATGTATTTGCCAAATTTGTGTACATATATTGTGTAAATATTGATCAATATTTAACACGAAGAGATTTTGCCTTTTAAGATGAAAATGTTGTTGAGGATTGAGAATTAAATTTTGTTTTGTGTTAAGAAAGATATTACCAAAATAAAAGAAAAATTAATTAATTTTAAAAAGCTATAAAAATAAGACGGCGTTTTACAGAGAAGGCAGACGTATAAACTAAACAAATACGACGGTAATTTGAACTTAGGACGTGGTAAATAAAAACGACAGTAGTGTTGTAGGTACCGTCGTAGTATACTCCAAAATAATAAGTCGGCGGTTTACAGAGAATGCACCGTCATAGTATACAGACGTGGATTCCATTATATTATACGACGCGGATTAAGAACAGTTGGTCGTGTTTAGTTAGGAGTTAACACGGCAGGTTTTTTGGTGAACTGTCGTCTTTATTTTCTACGTCGGTGGATTCATACCTGCTGTCGTTGTTTTTTGGTCAGATTTTATCTCTGAAGAAATCCTTTTTTAAAAACGACGCTTTTTTATTTGTATGCGTCGTCTTTTAAAAATATTCAACAGTAAGGAACTTATCCACGACGGGTTTTTTTTATACCGTCGTCTGTTTAAATACAACGACGGTTTTATCTTATACCGTCGTCTTTTTCTGGTCGTCTTTTTCCATTTTTGTAGTAGTGAATTATGGTTCCAAGAATTTTCGCGAACTCAATCGTCGCGCAACATAATGAGCGAAGATTAAAACTCGTCGCAATTCTCGCGTCGCAAAATTATGCGCGACGAAGGCCTGTACTCGCACCAACTTTGGCGCAGCGAAAGAGTTTCGTCTCTATGAAGTTTGCGCGACAAAAATATTAGTCGCCTTGTCTTTTCCGAGACGAAAATTGTTCGTCGCGTAAAAATAAATATAGAGTTTTCAAATTTAATTCAAATTTATATTGTTGTGTTAGCGCGACGAAAATTGCGTTCGTCGCGCAAAATTAATATATTTTATTTAATTTTAATTTTACGTTTTTTTTAAATAAAATCTATTTGATTTAATTTTAATTGTACGTTTTTTTTTTTGCAATATATTTTATTTAGTTTTTGTTTTTCATTTTTTTTTTGTAGTAAAATAAAATTGCAATAAAAAACCATAATGAAGAGGAAAAGATAATATAAATTTATATAATACAAGACAAAATGTTTAAAATGTAATTAAGAAAGTTAAAAACTAATTAAAAAATGTAGCAACATCTATGTTGTCGTCTTGCAAATGCGGCTCGGAAGTCTGGGCATGATCGACAGGGGCAGAAGTGTGGTGGCCATGCTCTGGTTAAGGGGGCTCGGAGGTCGACGAGGAACCAAAATGTGACGGGAGTGGAATGCCGGACCGAGAGAGGGACTCTATAAGCTGGGCCATCTGGGTATTATACGAGGCCATTTGGGTCTTAAGCTCGGCCACCTCAGCTTTCAAAGCAATCACTTCAGTTTCTGATTGGGACGATGGAGGGGCTCTAGGTTCCCGCCGTCTGGCATTCCCCATCCCTCGACAATATGACCCTGGCCTCCTCCCGAGAGTCTGATCTAAGGTCTCCGTCAGTATTTGAAACCCCGCATCCGGTGGAGGATCCACAACATCGAGCGGAGTATCGGGAGGAAGCTGGGAGGCGGACTCTTGAAGAACCAGCTGGCTCTTCTCTATCATGGTCGTCTATTTAACATAACATAAAATATGAATTAAAACACACATATAATAACCATGAACTTGAATGCGTAAAACTATATTTAAAATTAAAGAATACTTACATGAAGGGACTCCGCCAATTCATTCCCGGGTCTAACATAAACGTCGCCAAACACGTCGATCTCCGGGAATTTGGACCCCCTCCTAATTGAACAAGAGAAGAAAATTGTTAATACAAAAAAAACAAATTCATATTAATGACATATTAAAATTTTTATAAAAAAGACGATTTAATTATTACCCGCTGCCGCGCCTCCATCCTATATGAGAAGGGCCTGGAACCGGAATGATGGAGAAGAGTCTTCCTGTCCCTATTGCCCTTATTTGCTTTCGCCTTCTTCTGTTATACCAAAAATAAACGTATTAGTTAAAAAATAAATGAAATTAAAACAAAATAAATAAACATTAGTAAGAAAGATATAATAAATTTCAACTTAATATAAAAAAATTACCACATAATCCGAGTCTTGAAAATGACCGCAGAGCCACGCCCAACTATCCTCCCGCCCCTCAAGCTCCTTCGGGCAACCCTCCTGAAGAGCGACCTGCGGATCATCATATGCCATAAAATGGTGGTGCAGATCGCTCTTCCACTGCTTGTACCTCTCACCAAAGAGTCTGTTGACATACCCCAACGACTCATCAGGGAGGTTCTCTAAATTGTAGTTCGCCTGCAATACATTAATTATATTCATTAAGTATTAGAAATATATAAAATTTGAAAGCAAAACAATTAAAAGGCATACATACCGACAGCTGTCCGCGCACCACCGTCTGCATCTCGTCAGGGATGACCTTCCAAGATTTCCATTTCATCGGACAATGGGTCCGAACGACGTGACCAATGTCGTGGGCCAATGAGCTATGTTGGTCCGCCGTTGGTGCAGCTCGATGTCGCTCGTCGTATCCGATGTTGACACGAGTGTTGGTCACCCGGGTGGCCTTCGCCGTCTTCAACTGGCGACAAGGTCCCCGGGTGTTCCTCTTCGCTGCAAACACATATAACATTAACATTAAATATATAATCCTACCAAAATATTGGTTTGAAACAGATGGAGTTGAAGGAAATCTTTACCTGGTGGTTGTGAATCCGACGCACCAGCAGCAGAGGGCGAAATGGTGTCAATCATATGGGGGGGGGGCGATGACGCCGCCTGGCGCTAACAGGTTGCGCCACTGATGACTCAGATGACACCACCACATGGGAGACGTGAGGAGAAACCGGCATAACGTCCACCTGTGGTGGAGCAGTGGCAGCCGACGTCGAAGCCGGGGGAGGCAAAGGCTGTGCAGTTGTCATCGACTTACGAGTTCTGATAAGCTCCGACATCTGCACGAAACAAACATTTAAAGTACCTCCTTGGCCAAAAATTTATAATTTATAACACAAAAAATTTATAATAAAAATAACCCCAACAACTAATCAAGAACAAATTCAATATTAAACAAATCAAATTGCAAAAACTCATGGAATCAATCCTTGATATACTAGAATAATTTCTACCTAAATAAAAAAGAAAAACACATCATTCCATCATGTGAAGCAAACCGAAAGAAATTATTCTAGTATATCAATAAAACAAACCAAGTATACTAGAAATTCAATATTAAACAAAAAAAAGAAAAACAAACCCAAATACTAGAAATTCAATACTAGAATCAATCCTTGATATACTAGAAATTATTCTACCTAAATAAAAAAGAAAAATTAAATGGATAAATGAAATATGAACAATAAAACAAACCCAAGAACAAAAATTCCAAAAAATTTCAGATTTACATAATTAGAAACCTACGGGATTTTGACATATACAATTGCTGTTTTGCTATCAAATAATACAATTTCAACACAATGCAGTGACCCTAACCAATACAATCAAATCTGAAATCAAGACGAGCACAAAACAAAAAAGAAACAGACTAAGCAATTTCAACACTAACAAAATCCTAACATAAAATCTGAAATCAAATCTGAAACATAAAATCCTAACCAACCATCAGACTAAGGAAACAGAAATCACAAACAGAAATTATAAAATTTAAAGAAAATCAGAAATGCATTAACAAAATTTAAAGAAAAAGAAAACAGAAATTATACCGTGAATTTGAGAGGCAGCGGATGCGAGAGGCAGCGTGAGAGGAAGATGGAGATGGCAACAGAGACACGCAGAGGGAGGAAACCGTGGGATTTCACCAATGGGGGGTTCGAGTTGGACAGAGATGGAGAGAATTTGAGGTCAGTGAGGGGGAAAGGGAGAGAGGGTTTGTGGTTTGGTTAGGGGGCGTCGACGGTGCGGCGGAGGTTGGGTTGGAAAGAGAGGGAGAGAATCTGAGGTCAGTGAGGGAAAGGGAGAGAGGGTTTGTGAAGTTGGGGGGAGTCGACGGTGGGGGGGGGGGGGGGAGTTTGGGTAGGAGAGAGAGGGAGTGAATTTCAGGTCAGTGAGGGGGAAAGGGCTCGAGTTTGGGTAGGAGAGAGAGGGACTTGGGGCTGGGCGTTGCCGAAGGTGGTGGTCTGGACCTTTGGGAGGGCACGGCTAAAGGAGAGAACTGAGAGTTTCCGCCGAGGAAGACAGAGAGAAACAGAGAGTCGCGCTCTTAAGAAAAAATATTCAGGACCTTGCGCGATGAGTTTGAATCACGTCGCGCAAACTCGATATTTCAACCTTGCGCGACGTAAAAGGAAAATGATGTCGCGCGAAATCGATAATTCCACCTTGCGCGACGAATATAATCACATCGTGCAAACTCGATATTTCGACCTTGCGCGACGTAAAAGGAAAGAGATGTCGCGCGAAATTGAATATTCAATCTTGCGCGACGAATATAAGTTAGAGGTCGCGCAACTTATTTTTAATACCCAGGAAACGAACCGCCAAAATTTCAGCACTTTACGCGATGAAACATAAGCATCCGTCGCGCAAACACTGAACCCTAAACCCTAGACCCTAAACCCTAAACCCTGAACCATGAACCCTAAACCCAAAGTCCTGAAAATTATAACATTGCGCGACGAAAGGGTGCGTCGCGCAAAAGTTTTCATTTATAACCGTTGAATATTTTGTCCCATTTCTAGATCTCTGAATATTTGTTATTTGCGATTTTTGGGATATACGATCTCACAGTATATACAAACACGTTTAACGGTTGGATCGTTGAAACGAGTTTTGTATAATGTGTATGCCATCACAACAATATATTCTCTAACATTTAAGAGTTTATACATACTTTTGTTATATATAGCTTAAGATTTTATGGTATCCACTAGTGTAAATCATTTCAATTGAAGATCAAATTCAATCATTGTATTTATATGGGGTCAATGAGTGTAGTTGTAAAAAATTATAAAAATCAGAATTAAAATAACCGTTAAATTGTGATTTTTCATTTATAACCGTTGAAAATTTTTGTACGTTACATGATCTCTGAATGTTTGTTTGTTGCGATTTTTGGGATATACGATCTCCCAGTATATACAAACACGTTTGATGGTTGGATCGTTGAAACTAGTTTTGTAGAGTTGAATGAACACTTTTTAGTTTCAAAACATATGGAGGTTGATAACCCTACAAAAAGATTCGTACGGAAATTGATAACCCTGAAATTTATTCGTATTGAGGTTGATTACACTATAAAAAGATTCTCCTCTACCATTTCCATAATTAAAAGGGTATGAATGATGATCTTCACTAAAATCAATGAAAAACATATGATTTAGATGGCAAAATTAAAATTAAGGCTTAGGATTAATGGTTTTGCATATCGCACCTTGCGCGACGAAAGATATGTTGTCGCGCAAGAGTCACTCCGAATTTGGGATTTTTACTTTGCGCGACGAAAATATAGGTCACGCAAACTATTCTTGTGCGATGAAACGCACTGTTCGTCGCGCAAGGGTCACTCCGAATATTCATAATTTGGGGATATTTTCTACTTTGCGCGACGACAATGTACGTCCCGCAAATATGGGAGACCGGTCGGAGGGACGCGACAACCGGTCGTTTTTTTACAGAGTCTACGCTGAAGAATCAGTTTTATTTAAAAAAAATGTTGTTATTGCGCGACGAAGATATTCGTGACGCAAAGTCATCTAGCGCGACGCTATCGCATTGTTCGTCGCGCAAAACGGTCATTAATTTATTTATTGTTTTAAATTAAAAGATTCTCCTGATTTATGCAATTTTTTGTTTTACTAATTCTCCTGATGATGCCTAATCCATTGATATAACAAGTATATATATTCAAACAAGCATACTTTGCCAAAATCTTTACACTAACATTAATCCATTACAAATAGTTTCAGATTATTATGTTTTACAATCCTCCTCCGCAAATAAATTACATTATTCATCATCTGAACTATAATAATCTTCGTTATCGTCACTGTGATCACTTTGGGTCTCCCAATCCTCCTCCTCCTCCTCCTCCTCCTCATCCTCCTCCTCCTCCTCCTCCATAAGTACATCATCATCGTTGTTCAGGGCCATGGTTGGATCGCATCGCGGAAGAAAACCGAGGTCAATTGTAATTGACTGAATCGGTATTTCTCTTGAAGACACTCCTTCAAGCTGAAAGGGTTCTTGTACGACATTTGTATCTAGAAGTGTTTCTGCATCATGTTCCATGGAAGATTCGAAACGTTGGTCAGCAACGTCGACGTTGTTGTCAGATGGGTCTTGTTCTGGTATAGCATACACATTCCTCTGATCCATCTGCTGAACAACTTTCCACCCGCTCCCTGCTTTAGGGTCATCTAGATAGACAATCTGTTTTGCCATGTTTGCCAAAATGTAAGGGTCGTCATCATACCAAGTTCTGTTGATGTTCACAGATAGTAACCCATGATCAATTTTAACACTTCCTTGCCTATTTGGGTTCGTATCAAACCATCGACACTTAAACATGATCACTTGGTATCGGTCTTTGTAAAGCAATTGCACGACAGTTGTGAGTTTGCCATAGAAATTAATGTCTGTACTTTCGCCTCCACCTGGAACAAGGACACCGCTGTTTTGCGTACACAACTTGTCATCTCGTGCAGTCCCCAAAAACTTAACGCCGTTAACATGACAACTAGAGAACAATTCAGCCCGAATTGGGCCGAATGCCAAGTTATATAACTCTTCACTGTAAGTGGGGGAATTCTCTGATTTCAACTTATTCACCTAATATTAATAAAAACATTCACATATTAGTTTGTGCAAATTAAATACTACAATATATATGTAAATTACAAAACACTTATAACTTACATATTCCAAAAACCATTTTGGAAACAATTCATGATGTTTCTTCGAATACAAATGTGATGGATGTTCTCGCTTCATCATCTCTTCATGCTCGTCTAAGTATGCTATTATCTCATCACAATTGTTCAATACGAACCAATGAGCTACCTCCATGTCATTTCTGGAAAACGACTCTCCTCGTACAGGATCTCCAAAGGGTCGTGCGCTTTGGCCAAAAATAGAAAGTTGCTCATTTCTGACACCTTCGTCATTATTGCGCTGAGGTCGATTGAAAGCCGTGTCCACATCCTTTAAATACATTCCACAGAAAGTAAGCGCCTCATATTGAACCCAAGCCTCTACAATTGATCCTTCGGGCTTTGCGCTGTTGCGTACGCTTTTTTTCAGCTCTCCAAGAAGCCTGCCAAATTAAAACGAAAATATGCAAATTAGCAAGTAGCAAGCATGTTCCAAGATGCATACAGAAATTATGAGGATTATATACCTTTCTATTGGATACATCCAGCGATAGTTGACTGGACCAGCAAGCAATGCCTCTTCTGGTAAGTGAACCATCACGTGAATCATACTCGTGAAGAAAGCCGGAGGAAATATCATCTCAAACTTGCATAAGACTTGGACAATGTCATGGCGCAATTGATCAATGTCTGTCTTTCGCAACGTTTTTGCCGTCAGTTGGGAAAAAAATCTGGACAACAATATGATTGGCTTGACTACATCTTCCGGCAATAGGTGTCGAATCCCCACAGGAAGTAAACACATGGCAGTCATGGCTCTTGAGTCCAGTAAATTTACCCCCGTCAACATTCACGCAACGTGCGGTATTAGAAGCATACCCGTCAGGAAACTTTACAGACGATACAAACTGCAGAAACTCTTTTTTGTCATTCGGTTTCATGGAAAAAAATGCAAGATCCTTTATAGCTTTATCACTGCCCCTTTTCAGCCATAAACCCTTTCGTATGCCCATTCTTTCCAAATCAAGACGAGCTTTTATCGTATCCTTTGTCTTCTCCTTGATATCTAGAATCGTTCCCATCAATGTGTCAAACACATTTTTCTCAACATGCATAACGTCGAGATTGTGCCTCAATTTTAGTTTCGACCAATATGGCAGCTCAAAAAACATAGACTTGTGCGTCCAGTTCATATGTGTAGCAGGTCTGGTCTTACTAACTGTTTTCCCGAACGGAGCAAAATCCAAACGGTTTAGCTGTTCCAAGATCTGATCACCGGATGATTCTTTAGGTCTTGCACGACGCTCTTTGTTCCCGTCAAACTCTTTATCCTTTTCCCGCCACTCGTGGTCCCATGGCAACCATCTTCGATGCCCAAGGTAACACATTTTTCCAGCGTGCCAACCAGAAGTCACATCTTCCTTGCATACAGGGCATGCCATATAACCCTTTGTGCTCCACCCCGACACCATTGCATATGCGGGAAAATCATTCACAGTCCACATAACTGCCGCCCGCAAAGTGAACATTTTCCCAGTGGATTTATCGTACGTGCGCACACCGTTTGTCCACAAATCCTTCAACTCATCAACCAACGGCCTTAAGTACACATCGATTGACCTGCCAGGATCCTCAGTTATCAAAACAGTCATCATCATGTACTCTTTTTTCATGCACTTCCAAGGCGGCAAATTATATGGGAATACGAAAATCGGCCAAGTGCTGTGGTGTTGGTTTAGAACCCCGTACGGATTGAATCCGTCTGTGGCAAGTCCCAATCTAACATTTCGAGGATCAGCAGCAAACTCGGGGAACGTTAGATCGAACTCTTTCCATGCCTCCCCATCTGCAGGATGCCGTATCACATCGTCGTCTACCCGTTTTTCCTTATGCCATCTCATGTCTGTGGCAGTATGCGTCGACATATAAAGTCGCTGCAATCTTGGTTTCAGGGGCAAATAACGCATGACTTTTTGTGGAACCTTAGTCATTCTATTCTAAGACGTCTGTTTGAACCTTGACTCATTGCATATAGAACATGTATCCAACGTTTCATACTCTTTGTAGAATAACATGCAATTGTTTTTGCAAGCGTGGATTTTTTCATAACCCAATCCAAGATCACTCAACATCTTCTGCGTCTGTCTATGGTCTTTCGGCAAACAATTGTTCGTTGGAAGCATTTTCTTGAAAACCCCCAAAAAGTAATCGAAACACAGGTTCGACATACGATACTTTATTTTTCCGTGCATTAGCTCCACAATTGCCGTCAGAACGGAAAAGCTCTCGCACCCCGGGTATAACTCTTGGTTGGCATTTCTTAACAGGTTTTCATACTGTTCGAACTCTGCACTGTCCATTTGTGTAGGCACATCATCTTCACCTTGCTGATTGCTGCTGGTCTATGCAAATGGAAATGCATCATTTATAATATCCCTGACTTGTTCATTAGGATCCACAATGGGTTCAACATTGTCTACTCTTGTGGCCCCTGAAGACGAAGCAATGTCTAACTGTTCCCCGTGATGGTTCCAAGCGATGTATGTCTCAATCATTCCATTCCTCACTAAATGAAATCGAACATTTTCAATTATGTCCCACAACGTGTTGTTACAGCTCCTACAAGGACACCGAATTCTAGTTGCACCCGGGTTGTGTGTCCGTGCAAAGTCAATAAAATCCTCGATTCCATCCAAGTATTCGTCTGCGCACCTATTCGGGTTCTGTATCTACCTCCTGCTCATCGTTCCTGGAATCACAATGACAATACAACAATTATGTTGTATTCGTACAAAATCTTTCCTTATGCCTCCGGTAAGGGCCCTATCCCATTCGGAAATGCATTGTCACGTCACGTAATTTACAGCTACATGAGATTAGATTTCGACGTGGATGAATTTCGGCAGCATCTCGGTACAGTTCTTGAGGTGTACCGTAGATATAAAATACCTACGTACCACCCGAAGAACGTATCGAGATGACACCGAAATCTCCACAATCGAAACCTAATCCTGTAGCTGTAAACTACGTGACACGACTATGCATTTCCAAACTGTCCAAAATATGGGACAATTCAAGAATTAATTGGACCGTAGTCGTGGTTTACCCACCCAAGCGCGGTCCAACTAACCTCGAACGGGAATTAAGGTTTACAAAAAAAAAAATGTACGAAGTTAATTTCAATTAACCTCGTACATTAACGTACATACATAATTTAACAACATATTATAAATATAATTTCATAAATCAATATAAACATAATGTAATAAATTTTTTTTTAAAATTATAAAATGACGAAAATACCTTATCAATCGTTCTCCACCAATCGCTAATCACATATAATATCCCTATAGACAACGAAATTAATAGTGTTAGTATAAATTTACATTAACACTTTTACACTAACGACAAAAAATACATACCGAACGAACTTAGCAGTGGTAGAGGTAGTTCAACTCATATAGGAAACGAAATTGAATACCTTTTTTGGGCCAAAACGTTCGAGAGAGAGGAAGAGAGAGGGAGAGGCAAGCTGCAACTTTTTTTTTGGAGTTTGCCTCTGCCATGGCTGAAACCGATAAAGTAGAAGACGACTTTTTTTGCGCGACGAACATATTCGTCGCGCAAAAATGGAAACATTTGCGCGACGAAAACTAATTCGTCGCCGAAAGCCTCTATGTCGTGGCGCAATGTTCAAGATTTTTGCTCGACGAACACATTTCTCGTCGCATTAAACTTTGTCGTCGCGCATACTTTTTTATCGTCGCGCAAACACCAGTCTGCTGACAGCGATTATACGCGACGATTTATTATTTGCATCGCGCAAACTGTAGTCGAGCAAATGCCCCACTCGTCGCGCAAAAGTCATTTTTAACGCGCTTTTCTGCACGACGACATCATTTCTCGTCGCAAGAGACCAAGTGCGCCAAATTTTGCATTGTCGTCGCGCAACATATTCGCGCCATATCTGCTTTATTTTCCCTCCAACTTTTTGCACGACGGATAAAGACTTAGTCGCGCAAAGATCTCTTTTGCGACGAGTTTAGTCGTCGCGCAAGAATTTGGCGCCAGAATATTTGTTCGCGGTTTTTTTCCCCTATTTTTACGCGACGGTCGTCTTTGCCGTCGCGCGAAGTCGTTTTGCGCAACGAATTTTTGTCGTCGCTCTTGTTTGCGCTACGCACATGCTTCTCTATCGCGCGATGATATCATATGCGACGATTATGGCTTCGTCGCGCAAACTATCGTCGCGCAAATAGTAAAATGTAATAGTGCCATTATCTTTTTTTAATTCTAAAATAAATTTTAAAATGTTATAAAAAAAAGCCTCTCGCAAGCGCGGAAGTGCGTGCAGAGAGGCTAGTACTAATTATGTGTATAAGTGAAGGTGAAGGGAAGCTGTGCCTTCAAATGATTAGTGGATATGAATTACTAAACCTATTACTTGATCTATGAAAAATAACTGATAATCTTTTTATTGCTTGTTTTATGAAAAATAATTTACCTAATATGACATCGTATGGATGTTTTATTATTCTTCTTTTTTTCTCTTCTGTTAGAAGGTGATATTGGCATATTGCGGGTGGTTTGGTTCTTCAACGACAGATATATATATTCCAAAGAATGATCCCAAGGTTTTCCGAATTGAATCTAGCATTATAACGTGCAAAGTTGGTGCTGGTTCTGGTGGATTTTCAAGGTTTGCTCCCACACCACCCTCCTATTTTTTTTCTCGAGCACATATATATATATATATACAAAAATATAAATGTTTTGGGTCTGCACGGGAATATATTTCAAATGTTTGCTAAAATGTCTTCTCGCCATGTGTCCCTCTGTTTCCATTTCCGGATGGTTTGAAATGGTAGACTGAACCAATATTTTGTATCTTGGTCAAGTATGCATGCAATTGCATGTTATGTTGTGTGGTTACTGTAGGCATGTGTTGTTGAACTCTCATCTATGACCCTCAATATTTTGTGTCTTGTTAAATAATGAAGGTAAGTAATAATACAAGCCGTTGAATACATATATACTTATTACTTACATATATAAACATATGTTTACCACCTGCAGTAGTACAGATATCATCACTTTACCCAAAAATTAAAAACAAACAAGGGGAAGAATTGAAAATAGTCGTCAGAATTGAAAATACTTCTCTGGTGGAGTCTCTTTCATGCCCACAGCCTTCAGTGAGTGGCTTTCTAGGTTTCTTTATTAATTAATTTTTTTTTATAAGTGGACAAGTATGTGTCGACTTATTTTTAATTTTTTAATAGATGTGTGGGGCTCACCACCATGTATCTATATGGGTAATAAAAACTTGAGTGTGGGCCATGGCGCATATGGTACACGTTAAAAGGAAATAATAATAGAAGCCGGTGAGAAGACATGGCCTTATGGGACCTGTTGAGGAGACACTTCTGTGGTACCCGTTGAGAAGAAGACACTTCTATGGTACGGTGAGAAGACAAATCTTTGTTGTGGAGACAAAAGCTTTCTCATTTATTGTACTTTTTAGATTCCACAGGAATAGTTAGGGGGTGTATTCAATTGAGATTTTAAAAGATTATTTTGGGATAAATAAGTTTTGTGGTATTCAATTAAGACTTTTAAATAATCTAAACAAGTCTTGTGGTATTCCATTAAGACTATTAGGATTTTTTAAAGAGAGTGTCAAAATCTTGTGGTATTCAATCAAGACTTTAAACAAGTAACAAAAGGTCTTAATGGTATTCAAAAACTTTTTAATTTCGAAGGATTTTTCAAATGCGAAATTGTGTGAGACTTTTTAGTGAGATGTATAAATATCAAACCCTGTCTCAAATACCCATTCTTAGCACTAAAACTATAAATAAACCATACACCATTTAATTTATATAAACAAACCCAAAAAAAACCCAAAAAATAACAATTGGCCCTATTGAATTAAATTTTGATTATTAAATTACTTTGATGCCCTATTGGGTGTTTGGGGCTTTTTTATATGTTTTGGGTTGGGTTTGTTTTAAGAAATCAATGGCAATTTTGTAATTTAAAAGAAGTTAAAAACCTTTTTGTTATGTTGTAAATGGGCTTTGGGTGTGTTTATAAAATCCATTTCATATAGGGTATTTTTATAATTTGGGCTCCTATATTGGGTATAATAGTGAATCTCCCTTTTTTTTAACGTGAGATTGTTTTTTGTGCTCATCCACTTCGCCTTCTCTCAAAGCCAACTTCAACAGCCAAAGCTTCCCCACCACAAGCCATCTATGCAACTCTACCTACAAACCCACTTCAGCTTCTCTGCTATACCTTAGTCAAATTTATGGCAACACCACGAGACCCAACAGGTCCAAAGTCCCAAACTCAAATGGGTTCTTATATGTTAAAGCTTACATGGATAATCCAAACTCCATCTCCAGCTTCGCTAGCAAGGTCATTGGCTTTCTACCCCCACTTGTAAGAAAATTGAAATGAAGGACCTCCAATTCCTTTAACAAAATAGAGAGACTTGATAGTAGAAGTTTTTGCCCTCACTTGTAAGAAAATTCATGACTGAGAAATTCACAGGAGAATTGCACAAACCGAAAAACTGTATCGAGAACTTGTGCTATGCATGGCTTGATTGGTACTTCGGTGGTAATAGATTATGCTAATGATATAGAACAAAGAGTTCTCTTTTTTTTTCTTTTTTTAATCAATTCTCCCTTACTCAAGGATTTACCGATTTTGTTCAAATTTTGAACCATCGTGTATGAATTTTGCCAATCAACTGAACTACAAAACCTTCCTCTTAGGCCCTCTACTTTCCTTTGATTCCCAGCAGAGAAAAGAAATGGCATATAGCTTCCAACTTATTAATTGAGGATTAACTCCAAACAATTCCATACTTTGAAAAAGAAGTTGGTAGGGGATAGAAGAGAAAATACTCCCACAAAAAAAAAAAACAGAGGGTAGAAACTCCACTTGCATAGAACCACATGATATCTCATAACAGTAAAAGTTCATAGGGTAACACAAATTTTAAAAAACCAAGCAAGTTCCTTTTATACTATTTGACTGGAGTTACTAGTTGTGGAGCAGGCCAACGTTAAGATGGTAAAACCAGCAGCCTCCCTTGTTCTAGGTTCAATATATTTGTCGGGCAAGGTATTTAAAAAAGTTTCAAATTTTGGTTTGGGTTTTGGCCCTATTTAGTCAAACCCAGATATAAATCCTATGATATAAATCGATGTGGTCCTTCAAATCTTATAAGTCTTAGGATATAATTTTTAAAATCCAAAAGTTAAAAATCTTGATTATACAAAATTATCAATAAAATCCTATAAGTCATTACATTTTGATTAAATCCGCTGGATTTTTTTTATCCTTAAATAGTCTTTTAAAATCTCAATTGAATACACCCTAGTTCAACTTTTTTCTGCTTATGTAGAATGTGGGACCCATTTTGTGTTGACAAGGACACCAAATTTGCACCACATGGAAAATAAATAGGTGACAAATTGTCAAAGACACATGGCCTTTTAAAAATATTTTCGAAATCTAGAAAATTTATAATTGAAAAAATATATATAAATAAAAAAAGTGTTACTCCTCAATGAAGGTGCAGTGTTCCACCTCCCCACTTCCCATCCCCATCTAGATCTTATCTGAAACGGAAGAAGAAAAAGAAAACATCTAAAATCTGCAGAAATAGAGGAAAGAAAAGAAATTTTGAGCAGCAGGACTGAAAATGGAAGAAGGGTTTCGAACAAGAATCATGATTTGTATTAGAGGGTGATTTCTTCCCTACAGACAGGGACCTGCATTTTGGGGTGGATCAGCTGTTTTCAGCTTTGGTCCTTTTAGCTGTCATTGATATGTCTAGGTGTTCCTTAAAATTCTGGTTCATTTATATGCCTCCTGATTCTTCAGCTCCTTTACCCATCACATGACAAGTGTAATGATTTTTGTGATTGTGTACACATGAAAGTTTCTTCCTTTGGCTGAGAAGCTCAAGATATTGGGACTAAGTGACAGGAATTTGGGATGCGGGTTCAGATCCCAAGTGACAGTAAAGGTTGATGATATGGCTTTTAAATGGTTAGAGCAAAGTGTGGAAATTGGAAAATGTGGGACTGAAATCTCTGGCTGTTGTTAGCACTTGGTAGCTTGATTGACCGACCATATTGTCGTTAATAAGAGCATGGTTCTGTTGGGACAGAAAGATACTGTGCTTTGGTATTGCAACTTCAATGCCCAAAAAATACCTTAGTGCACCCAAGTCTTTCATTTTGCTTGATAATTTTGAAGCTATTTTGTTTCGGTATTGTGAGGGCCACCTTAACTTTCTTGCCAAAGTCAATCATCCAGGAAAGGATATGCATTTTTATGGTTTTTATATGTTGCAATTTGCTGTTTAATGCTGATGTGCGCTATTGTTCTTTTTAGATTTGGGTCTTCTAATTGTGCCATTAATCAGAACTCATTTCAATTTTATATGTTAGTGTGAAGAAGTATGCCGTTTGGCATTGAACAGGCGCTACCGCCTTATACCTCATATATGTTGAGAGTTAAGCTGCATACTAGCCTCAAATCAACCTGCAGATGTTAATCCTGCAGATTGACAGTGAAGAGGATGAAGAAATCGAAGGAGCTGAAGAACTTTCCTTTTATAGTAATAGCCGTTATAGGTTATGTCCAACGGCTAGTTTTCTTACTATTTTGGGAAACTCTACAGCTGTCATTCTTAGCTGTCTTAGTCCTATCTGCTGTAACAATTTCTAGCCTAGGTGTAAGAATCGTAGCCTCCAATGACCTTGAATGGCTGGAGATGAATCCTTGTGTCCTAGATTTCTAAGGATCTGTTTTTGACAGATTGTGTCATGCTTATAGTCTGTTTTTTAGGCTCTTATGCAATACAAGAAAATATACTGAAACTTTATTCTTCTCTCTGAGTTTTTTCTCCTTTGCATACGTTTTTTACTAGAAAGGTTTTATTTGTTATGTTTTTCAATCTAAAAAACCAGAAAGCTACAGGCCAAATTCATACATGGTTTCAGAGCTCCTGGTTTAATTCCACAGAAGGGGCGTGAGCTGTGAGAAAGGGTTTTTTTTTCCTGAAATCTCTAAAAGGATAAAGGTTGCTCTTTTATTGTGTGGTTCACTGAGACTCACATAAAATGGTGGGATTAGGTTCTGCAGGTGGAGATTTACGAACTCCACAGTTTAATGGTGCAAACTATGATTTTTGGTCAGTAAAAATGGAGTCTATTCTCATAGCATATGATGTATGGGATGCAGTGGAGCTTGGAGTACATCCACAGCCGATTATTGAGGAGGAAGAAGGCTCTGAAGGAGAAGAAGGCTCTGAAGGAGAAGAAGGTGAGATTGTGCAAATCCCAGTGGAAGCACCTACTATCTCCAAAGAAGATAAGATAAAAAATGCCAAGGCTTTGAGTCTTATTCAAGGAGCACTAACAGATGAACTCTTTCCTCGCATCAGAAATGAGAAGACTGCAAAAGGTGCTTGGGAAATTCTGAGAAGAGAGTTCAGAGGAGATAAAAAGGTAAGAGCTGTGAAATTACAAGCTATTAAAGCTGATTTTGATTACTTGAGAATGAATGATGTTGAATCTCTGGATGACTACTTGGCTCGATTTTTTGAAATTGTAAACAACCTGAAATCTCTAGGAGAAGATGTAACAGAGAAAAGGATTGTCCAAAAATTGTTGATGAGTATAAGTAGGAGGTACAAGTCCATAGTGTCATCATGAAGAAACCAGAGACCTTGAAACGATTAGAGTTGAAGAATTCTTGCATTTGTCAAAGTCTATGATAAGAGAGAAGATTTGCATGATGAAAGGGATAAGTTGGCAGGAACTGAGAAAGCTTTTAGTAGTCTCATAGTTGGAAATAATCAAGCTTCTGGAGCTAACAAAAGTTCTCAAGGAAAGCTAAATAAAAAATGCAAGGACAAAACAAAAAGGGCTCAAATTGGTCTCAAGGTGGAAACTTAACAACAATACTGGCTCAAATTGGAATACTGGCTCTGGAGGGAATGGAACAACAATTCAATTCACAAAACAAGCAAGGAAGTAGCAGTCAAGGTGGTATGAAACCACAGTGCCAAGTGTGCCAGAAATACCATTTTGGTATATGAAGATATAAAGGAAAACCCAAGTGTGGGAAGTGCAGTCGATTTGGTCATTTAACTAAGGATTGTGACAATGGTAAACAAGTCGCAAACTGTGCAAAGGAGGAAGAGGTAACCACAGGAACAATGTTCTATGCTTGTCATGCAAGTTCAATTGCATCAAGCAAGTCTGTGTGGTTTGTTGACAGTGCTTGCAGCAACCACATGACCTCTCCAGAGTCTTTATTGATCAATCTTGATATGTCAGTGACATGCAAAGTGAAAATGGGCACTGGTGATCTTGTTCAAGCCACAGGAAAAGGGACACTTGTAGTTGAGACAAGAAAAGGGAGAAGATACATAAATGAAGTGCTGCTAGTCCCTGGTCTGAATGAGAATTTGTTGAGCATAGGACAAATGCTGGAGCATGGGTACTACATTCTATTTGGAGGAAATCATGCATTAATATGTGATGACAGCAGCCTTGATAATGTTGTTGCCAAAGTTGAAATGGTTGGAAATAGATGTTTTCCATTATCTATGGAATCTGTCTGCTCAATGGCAATGAAAGCAGCAGTACAAGAAGATCCATGGGTTTGGCATAGAAGATTGGGGCATTTGAACTTTGCAAGCATGAAAAAAATGCAGCAAACACAAATGGTGCTAGGCTTGCCTGATTTCTCAGAAAAGGAAGGAGTATGTGAAGGCTGTGTGTATGGTAAAAGCCACAGAGAACCATTTGAGAATGAGAAGCCTTGGAGAGCCAACAATCCACTTGAGTTGATACACACAGATGTATGTGGTCCAATGCAAAATGAGTCCATTGGAGGAAATAAATACTTCATCACATTCATTGATGACTATTCAAGAATGTGTTGGGTATATTTTCTCAGAAACAAGTCAAGTGTGATAAGTGTGTTCAAAAAGTTCAAAGCATTTGTTGAGCTACAAAGTGGATTCAATTTAAAGAAACTAAGAAGTGGCAGAGGTGGGGAATACACTTCACATGAATTCCTTGAGTATTGCAGTGATCTTGGCATGGAGAGGCAACTGACTATTGCCTACTCACCTCAGCAAAATGGGGTTGCTGAGAGGAGAAACAGAACCATCTATGAAATGGCAAGATCAATGATGACTGAGAAGAAAATTCCTGTAAAGTTCTGGGCTGAAGTAGTTGGTACTGCTGTGTATCTGCAAAATAGGTGCTATACCACTACAGTTATAGACAAAACACCATTTGAAGCTTTCACAGGAAGAAAACCTGGTGTAAAACACTTAAGAGTGTTTGGAAGCATCTGTTACAGTCACATTCCATCAAATCTTAGACAGAAGTTTGATGACAAAGCAAGCAAAGGAATCTTTATGGGTTATGGCAGCTGTGAGAAGGGTTACAGGATTTATAATCTTCAAACTGAGAAGATAATACTCTCAAGAAGTGTTGTTTTTTATGAGAACAAATCCTGGAATTGGGAAAGCAAGCAAGTTGAAACCGTCTCCATGCCTCTCATCTTTGAAAATGGAAATTCTGAGATAACTGAAACAGAAGAAACCTCTCATGAAACTCACAGCATTGATTCTCCAAATCTAAATCAATTAATCTCAGATGATGAACATGTCCCTGAGAGCAATGGCAGTGGTACCAGTCAAGGTTCAATTCCAAGCAATACACCAGTAAGGCTGAGAAGCTTGGAGGACATCTATGCAAGATGTCACATGACCATTATTGAACCTTAAACTTATTATGAAGCTATTGAAGACAAAGCATGGAAGGAAGCAATGGATGCTGAGATTGAAATTATTGAAAAGAATGGAACTTGGGAGCTGGTGGAAAGGCCTTCAGATAAACCAGTCATAGGAGTCAAATGGGTGTTCAAAACCAAGCTGAATTTGGATGGAACAGTTAAAAAAACACAAGGCTAGGCTTGTAGCTAAAGGGGGAGCCTGCAAATTGATTGATAAGAACAAATGAGTATATTTTTCTTTCTTTGTCATACTGATTATGTCAAAAATAAAAATAAAAATTGTCATACTGATCAACAAACTTTCATGTGGCATATGCTACACACAATGGAAGGAAAGCTAAGGTAAAGTAAAAGCGCACCTGAAGAGAGCTTTCTCTGCACCAGGGATCTGAAGGGTAGAAGAAGGGCATTTAGCCAAATTCGCAAGACTGCCGGCATGAGATATCAATCGAGCTCCAACTACTACACCAATCAGGAGGCAAATTGGGTGCAATATCATTCATTTTAGTACCTAGGAAATCATAAATGCCTTTCCTGTACTCAGATAGACCCGCCAACCTCTGTGCAAATTGCTGAACAATATCCAAGTCAACTAGAGAAAATCCTGCCCTGTGAAAAATAAAAAGAACACAAAAAGTAACAATAAGAATAACGAATATATAATAAAGAAATATATGAATGACAGGAAATCACTTATACAATTTAGTTATACCACGACTCTAATAGAAGACGGTACACTTTAAAAACGTCGTTGTATTTTAAAAGATGACGGTTTTACAAAACCGTCGTGGTATACTATCTTATACACTACTAAAACAGAGTTACGTTGGGTTTATTTTCAAACACGGCGCTTGTTAATTAACAAGCGTCGTCTTTTAAAACACGGAGGTCGCTTAAGAGAATTCGCTATCGACCTAAATTTAGATTTCCCAATGTCTGTGAAACTCTCCCTGAGCTCATTGAATCCCTCTCTCACTTCTCTGCTCCTCGTACGTATCTACCAGCCACGCCATCGATGCAGCGACACCATTGATGCCAGCGATGCCTCGAGGCCATCAAGGCCATTGACGCCGCGAAGCCATCGAAGCCACCAAAGCCATCGACACCACGACGCGACCGATGCCATTCTTTCTTATCCAAGCCACCGACGCCATCGTCTTCTTCGCATCAGTCACCACCAGCCGCCAGCGATGCAAACTACTTATTTGGTCTCTTTCTTCTCTTGTGCCTTGCTTCTGTGCTTTGAAGAATTTTTCAGCCTTAGGGATATGTCTGCTCAGATGCACCAGATCTATAGAAATTTGCTTCGAATTTTCATCTGGGTATTGCATCTGCTAATTTGTTTTCTTCATTTTCTTGTTCTTTTTCCACTCTCTCTGCTTGTGCCTGTGTATTATATTTATGATTTATTTTGAATCGGAGGCTGAATTTGCTAGCATGTTCAAAATTTTAACTTTAACGGATTTAGGGCTTGTTTTCTGCTTGTGATATGTTCAACGGTGTGAACAACTTATTTTGCAAGAGATCATGGCGAAAGTGAAAAAAGGAGCAGCTGCAGGAGGAGGTTTGGATCCACACGAGAAAATGGGTTTCCTTTGCAAGAATTATATGAAACTGAAGGCTATTTTGACTCCCCTACTTCCAAGACAAGCTCTGCTACTCGGTATGTTGTGTCACTTAGCTTTTTACATGAATGGGGCATATTTATGAAGGCATTGATTCTTCAATAACCTTTTTCCTTATATTACTGTTATATGCTTTATCGCCATTTGAGTAATTTTTTCTTTGATTATAGTTTTCTGGTTATGGGTAAATGCTTAATTTGATATTTTACTGTGATGAATGGTCTGCTTTGTTGTTCTAGGAAGAGCCACTGTCCGATGAGACGGTCTTGCGAAATTCTGGACAGAGGAAGAGGTGAGTAGTGGAAATCCTTTAGTTTGGTAGGTTCTAATATTGCCAGTTTAGCATGTAAGTTTTTGATACATTGTTAATGAAGAAGGAAATACTGAAGTTCTTATATTTATGCAGCGCTGGCAAAAGGTTCTAAATCCTGAAATTGTGAAGGGACCCTGGACAAAGGAGGTGCAAGCAAAATACTCTTGCATGCTTTTATAACAATGGGGAAATCATGCTTTTACATATATATGCTAAACTGATAAGTGATCATGGTTTATTTGTGCCTTTATCTGGATTTCAGGAATGACTGCATTTTGAAATACGTTGAGAGACATGGTGCTAAAAGATGGTCTGTTATTGCAAAGTTCTTACCAGGTTGAATGGGCAAGCAATGCCGAGAAAGGTAGGCAACAATGATTTCTAGTCAGTGCATCAAACTTTTGGCTCACATTGTACCTTCAATCAACATATGTTCTGCAAATCTGTGGTTCACATCCTTTGTGTTTTGTAATAGTTTTTTATGCAAATATTATAGACTATACAATAATTAAGTTAGTAATTACTTTCTGGTGGTACAATCACTTATGCCCGACTATAAATAGAAATGCATGGACAAAAGAAGAGGAGTGGGTTCTTACTTACTACCACCAAGTCTCTAGTAACAAATGGGTAGAAATAGCAAGCTTTCTAACTGGAAGGTATGCAATAACTGAAAGTTGATGGTTGAACAAATATGTACATAGTTTTTTGCCTGTGAATGTATGTGGTGCAAATGAGGTAAAAATCTGGATTGTTTATCTCTTGGATAGGGATTAATATATGATATTAATTGGTCAAAATTTAGATCTTAGACATGCATTATTTGTGTACTTTTTGCTAGTGAAGATAAAGTTTACTATGCACATAGATAAATCATTATATGATTGTGTAATTAATGTTTACGAACACAAGTTAAATGGGGAGATTGACTCCTTCTGTTGATTGCACTCACTCCTCTAATTTATATTGAAATTGGCAGGACTAACAATGCAATGAAAAATCACTGGAATTGGACACTGAAGAGAAAATTAGATCATACTGACATGTGGATATGTCTGGAATGGTGAATTAAGGTTAGGCCTTGGCAAAAAGACCTTGTGCAAAAACCTTTGAGCCTCAAAAGCACACTCATCTAAGAGCTCAAGAATGAAGGCTGGCAAACCAATGAACTTTGGGTATTCATTCACTTTACATGTAACTAGTTGAAGCTGATTCTGTAGAATTCCTCTTTTTTTTTTATATAAAGTATGTTTGTTGTATAATAAAGATTGGTTAACTATGTAATAATTATTGAATCTTCAAGTTTTATGAAAGAAATAATTTTTGAGTGTATATATTTCATAATAAAGCATTATGGTTGGTTTTCTAGTTAAAATCGTTGTATAGAATGACAGGAAACCAAAAACTAAAATGTAACAGCTTGGGAACTTTATATACAATCAACGATGGTTTTATTGTAAACACCATCGTCTTTACATACAATCAACGATGATTTTAACAAAAAACCGTCGTCTTTACATAAATTTTTTAACAAAGAACCGTCATCTTTCTATACAATTAAAGACGCTTTTACTCACAACCGTCGTCTATTACATATAATAGACGACGGTTCTTTTAAAAAACTGTCGTCTTTACATATAATAGACGACAGTTTTTTAAAACCGTCGTCTATTATATGTAATAGACGACGGTTGTGAGTAAAAGCATCGTCTTTACAAATAATAGACGACGGGGATTTACCGTCGTGGATCAAAAGATGTTGGTCGATTTCACGACGGTTGAAAAACCAAATACACGACGGTGGATTACTGTCGTCTATTGCGATTTTTGTAGTAGTGAATATATCACTGAATCTTACCCATGGATGCTTTGGCAGCTTCAATAATCTCCTTTGCCTTATCTTCATCTCCAACAATATTAGTTAAATCTGAACAATCTTGACTTGTCTTCAATACTTTTTGCCACTTTAGCATAGAGATAATTGTCAGTGACAATTTTTCCCAGTTCAGGAAAATG